>JACTOM010000008.1:500093-574317 GCA_015832385.1 Elymnias hypermnestra | reverse complement strand
TATATATATATATATATATATATATATATATATATATGTGTGTGTGCGTGTGTGTGTGTGTGTTTGTACAGGAAGTAATGTTTTCCATATATCTAGTTCTACCCCCTCGGAAAGTATTACGTTTCTATGACATATAGATATGAATCAAGTTTTAAAAGGAGCTAAGTTAAATGAAAAAGCTTGTTTAAAAAATAAACTATTTCACAAATCTTACCATATCAATACTGCCATAAAGTTAAAAGGCATTTAAAAACCTTAGATAAAACTAAAGTAGATTTATACTACCAGCTTATAAACGCAGACAGTAAAGAGCGTCAGCTGCACTATTTTCCCATTCTTATTATAGGTCTATATAATTTGCTTTCTCTCTTATAAGCGCCTGCAGTTTAATGAAGAGTATAATTACAACGGCGTAGTTTCTTTTAATTTCTCGGTCCACTTATACCACAGATAATCGTGAAAAAGTAAAGTAATTGCCTTTCTACGCCGCACAAATGGGTGCAAACCAATAAAATAAGGTTGTTACTGTGAAGCACAAGGAACAAATTTGTATCTGGGTGCATGATGGAGTAACAGATCGTCTTAGAAGTTTTAGAAATCAATTAGCTTATCCCCGTCACCATATCGCTGCATTCAAGGGTAGTTTTAAATACACAGCCATGTCGGAGAATAAGAGAGAACGGAGAAGCATAAAGCACAGGGGCGGAGGATTCTCCGCCGACATCGTTATTAATTTTTTTTATTAATACTGTGGGCGTTTGTAGATAATGTAAGTGCAATCAAACACTTTGTTAAATAACTCGAATTATAATGTTCAACCACTCAATGTTCCCGATATCAATTTACACAAAATCATTAACACTAATAGCTAGGAACGCTACAATTTCAATAGTCGACCACTCCGGCCGACCGCCACTCGAGAACTGCCGAGAGACGCGCCGGATTGCCACTTATTGACTCTACCCCCGCGCAGATACACAGATGGCGCCTGCGTTCCACAGACTCTTGCACTCCGACATATATATATATATATATTTATATTCTTTTTATATTTTTTCTGTACTGTAAGCTTAAGTTATTAGGTATAATTAGTGGAAGTATTATAATTAATATTATAGTGTTGGGTAGTTCTACAAGTAATTCTTTTAACTTTTTTATTACCGTTACACTAGTTTGTAAGTCTTTTACGTTTTAAGGTTTTCTTTTCATTTGACCTATTGCTGATGTCCGTGGCCTCACAAGGATTTAACTGAAAAACAGCGCTGTGTGTTCTTTGCCTGCTAAAAAGAACGCGTAGCAAATTGCTAAACTAAATTTCTTTTCGAATTGATAATTATTATCACTATGTTTTATTAAATTTGTATTAGTTTCGAACAGTACAATTCGAATAAACGTTCTTTCTTTATCTTAGATACTTAAATAAAATATAAGCAAGATCAAAATATCGAGAAAATAAAAAAGGTTTTGTTTTATCATTATTTCGACACAAAAAAGGACACGCATCCACTAATGTCTAACATTTTCATACCACAGTTCTATTCTGCAATATTAGGATTGTACAGTACTAGAGTATTACATGATATAAATAAAAATCACTCATTAAACTACGAACATTAAAAATATAGTACGTAGTATTTTTTTTACTTAATTTGAAGTCAACCTGTGTACATTTTTCATATTGTTGTGTACAAATTACTTCTATATACATAATATAAACTTTAGACAAAATTCAAATTTTTGCAACTTCTCTGTGGGTATTGTGTGTAATATAATAAAAAACGTAAGATATTAGCATAACACTACAACCCTTAAACAAATGCCCTGTCAGAAGTGTCATTATGGGCTTAAAAAGCTGACCCTAAATCAAATGTCATTACAAGTGCCCATAGCAATGTAAGGGTATTTGATAAAAATATTTATGAAGAAATCAACTGTTCAAACAAAACAATATCTCAAAAAAATGTTACTTATTATTGAGTATAATACATTACAGTTACTTAAAAAAGGATTGTATTCCCTTTCTTCTCAAGTCTATTTCTGAAGATGAATTAATATACCAACGTAATTACATTACAAGGAGACTTTAAATGATTTTAAATGTGTTTAAATTTTAATGTCAATCAATCAACTGAAGAAATTTAACGGAAAGTTAACGCACTTTCTATATGCGATGGGTAAAAAATTCGTCGTCGTCGTCGTCGCTTCAACCGATGGACGTCCACTGCTGGACATAGGTCTCACGAAATGATACCCACAAGGCCCGATCTTGCGCCGCCTGGCTACAGCGGCTACCGGCGACTCTCTTTATGTCATCGATCCACCTTGTGGGGGGTCTACCTACACTGCGCCGCCCGGTGCGGGGTTGCCACTCCAGCACCTTCGGGCCCCAACGTCCATCGGTCCGTCGGACGATGTGCCCCGCCCATTGCCACTTCAGGTTCGCGATTCGTAAGGCTATGTCGATGACTTTAGTTCTGCTACGGATCTCCTCATTTCTGATTTGATCACGTAGAGAAACTCCAAGCATAGCCCTTTCCATCGCACGCTGAGTGACTCTGAACTTTCGTATAAGGCCCATAGTCAGCGACCACGTTTCGGAGCCGTAGGTCATCACTGGCAACACGCACTGTTCGAAGAGCTTTGTCTTCAGGCACTGAGGGATATTGGACGAAAAGAGATGCCGTAATTTCCCGAACGCTGCCCAACCGAGTTGGATTCGGCGGCTAACCTCTTTGTCGAAATTGGACCTACCTAGCTGGACTATGTGTCCCAGGTATGAGTATTCGTCAACAATTTCGAGAGCTGAGTTCTCAACGATGACTGGGTGGAGCGGAACATGGATATTGGACATAACTTTCGTCTTATCCATGTTCATTTTTAGGCCCACCTGTCGAGAAGCTCTGCTGAGGTCATCGAGCATTGCATTGAGATCTTCCAGAGTCTCTGCCATAATGACCACGTCGTCGGCAAACCGTAGATGAGTGATGTACTCGCCGTTGATGTTGATGCCCAGTCCGTTCCACTCCATAAGCTTAAACAGGTCCTCCAACGCCGCAGTAAAGAGCTTCGGGGAGATAACATCTCCCTGTCGCACTCCACGCTGCAGTTGGATAGACTCTGTGCTTTGGTCCTGTATACGGACTGACATAGTGGCGTTTTCGTACAAACACTTCAACACGTGTATGTACCGGTGGTCAATTCGGCATCTCTGCAAAGATCTCAACACGGCCCATGTTTCCACCGAATCGAAGGCTTTCTCATAGTCCACGAACGCCAAGCAAAGTGGCCGATTATACTCCTCGGTCTTCTGTATAATCTGCCGCAGCGTAAAGATGTGGTCTATGGTACTAAAGCCTTTTCGGAATCCGGCTTGTTCGGGGGGCTGGAAGTCGTCAAACTTGCGAGCGAGACGATTCGTAATGACCCTCGAGAACAGCTTATAGACATGACTTAGCAGCGCAATAGGTCTATAGTTCTTCAATAAGGTGTTGTCACCTTTCTTGAAGAACAGAACTACCACGCTCCTATGCCATGCCTTGGGCACCGTGCCTTCCAGAATGACGGAATTGAACATTCGCTGAAGGACTTTAAGAATGGGTTTTCCACCCGCCTTCAGGAGTTCCGCTGTGATTCCGTCATCACCCGGTGCCTTGCCGTTCTTCATCTGTTTGAGAGCCATACTAATCTCGTACAAGCTGACGTCCGGGATATCTTCGGTATAATGCCGGGTCAGTTTGGCACGGGGATCTTTAGCCAAACTATCAATAGGCTTGCAAGTCGATGTGTACAACTGTCCATAGAAACTCTCAACCTCCCTCCGAATCTCAGGTCCAGATGCAATGAGTTCGCCATTTTGGGTCTTCAGCCGCGTCAACCGGCTCTGACCGATAGACAAATCTTTTGCGAACACTTAAGTGCCTTGGTTGCGTTCGATAGTAGCTCGTATACGCTCGGCATTAAAGTGACGCACATCACGATTTTGCGATTTAGAGATCTGTCTATTGATCTGGCGGTATGCGGACGCGTCGGCTGTAGACTGCAAACTCACCGCATGTCTCTGTTCCATGAGACCAAGAGTATGGTCTGAGAATCTCTTGGTTTGCTTTTTACGGGGTTTATAGAAATTCATCCCAACCGTATGGACAGTTTCCACTAGCCTATTGTCTAGCTCGTCCACGAAGTCGCATTACTCGAGGCAGGCGAAGTGGTTTTGCAGCTCTAGTTGGAAGCTCTCGGGGTTTTGAATATGAGCGCGAGTGGGTCGGAGCGTTGACTTCACCAGTCTGTACCGTTCCCGGTGTACGTTGATATTCAATGTGCCTCTAACCATGCGGTGATCGCTCCCAGTTTTCACTTTATTGATCACAGAGACATCATTGAATTCCGTTTCGTAGACATGATGAAGTCAATCTCATTTCTCGTGGAACCATCGGGACTCAGCCAAGTCCATTTTCGGAGCGGCTGTTTCTTGAAAAGGGAGTTCATCATGTAGAGTCCCTCCTTTTCCATGAAATCAGCTAGCATCTGTCCTCTCTGGTTCCGTTCCATAGTCAAATCGCCCCACCCTCAACTCTGCCCCCCTTCGCTCGCCGAGTTTTGCGTTGAAATCACCCATCACAACGTTGTAGAAGGTCCTAGAGGTATGTATTGCCCTTGATATGTCATCACACATAACCTCTACATCATCGTCCGGATGCGATGATGTGGGTGCGTAAACCTGGATGACCTTCAGCAAATACCGTTTCGTGATTCTGAGTATCAGGTACGCTACTCTGTTGGACACGCTGTTAACTTCTACAACGCTGTTGACGAGGGATTTGTGGACGAGGTTCCCGACACCACCTTGGGATTGGTGTTCTCCCTCCCGATAGTAAAACAAGTTACCGGATTTCTTCCGGTGTCTCTACGGACTTCGGACAATCCTACAACATCCCAACACCGCCTGCCCCGCCGTTACCATAACCGTTGCCAGAGCTAGGAATGGCGGGGCTGCCAGGGATTGGGGGCCGTGCTGCCTTGTGATTTTCATTTCTGGTTTTGCCGATAATCACCACGCTTGGCAGGCAGGTTGGTGATCGCAGTACTGACCCTCTCGCACCGATAACGCTGCTGCCCGTTATCGGTCTCTAGCATTTATTTCAGCGGGGAATGGACATACCGCCATTTATCGGTGTGGAATGTTATAAATAGGAAATGTCAGTTAGATAGGAGTTTCGGGGGGGGGGAGGGGTATTTGGGTTGAGGATAGGATATTTCTACCGGGGAGAGGATAAATTGTAGCGGTAGTAACAGCTCGAGGCACCCGGGGTCGCTTACCCGCGTGCTTAGTTAGTAACCGGACAGGTTATCTGACTAAGCACCCTCTGGTGAAAAATTACACATGTATAATGACTGCATAATATATGTATTTAAGCAGTCTCACCTTTGCAAAGAAGAAAATCTGTGTGATTTTTTGATATGTTGTATAGACGTACAGTAAGAATAACTTCTTTTAATTTTAAAATATGATTTCCAATATAATTTACAAATGAAATGGTGAATATGAAGTTGTATAGTTTGTTCTACTAATTAATGACATCAACTGGTAATACGGCTAATTAAAAATTTTCATAGTAGGCAGACATCGTAAACAATATACCACTAGTATCTATTCCTCTTCATATACAAGTATTTATCCGCAATTCTTGTTCGCTAATCAACAAGCATCCCTTTCATTAATAGAACAATAATGGTTCGATGTTTACAGTTTGTACTTTGTTCTTTATTCATTGTGAAAACAAAAGTAGGTGAAGTCAGAAAACATGACGTTAAAAGCCCGCTTCATTATTGTCATGTCCTTTAGAAACAAGGCTTTTGCTTAAAATATTTATTGAAATTTACGACCGACTCGACTCGACCGAATCGACTTTAACTAATAGCAACTGATTGGTACCTAAAAACTTTGAACATTGTCTTAAGGACTAAGAAAATGGAAATTATAATTATATATTATATTTTTAGGGCGAATATGTCTTTGAATAATGCAACAATTAGATTTTTAATTGCTGACAGGTAAGTCTTGACTGTAATCTTTCTTGATCGACACAATCTAAAATCAAAGATGTAAGCACCTGGAAAGCCAAAATTTTCCTCTTATGGTTTCTACACAGCATCGTAACGGAACACAAAATTTTTGCTTCGCGGCACGTCTATTCTGGTAGGATTGTTACTAAACCCGGCCGAGGCCTCCCAGTCCAGACTCAAAGTATGAAATGAAATTTCCTAAATTTACCCTTCCAGGAATCGAACCCAATACTCTCATTATTGCGCCAGCGAGGCCGACAAAAGGGTAACATAATCACCATTTCATGTACAAATATTTTTAGATGGCGTCGATTCAAGTCAATCTATTATTAAACTCAATATTTCAGCTACAGCAGTTCATTAGACAATAAAGGGTATATACCGTTATTGTTAGATAAGTGTCTTTTATGAAATTTCAACAAAATAACGATTAATTAATAATATAATGGCATTAATATTACGCATCTCCATTAGTAATATTCAGAAACCCATAATATAAGGTTGAAAATAATTAAGTTTTTGCCAGTTGTGCCAGTGCTCACTTCGCTAGCAGAGGTCTACGATTCCCATAAAGACAAATTAAGGAAGTTGGACTTTCTAATTGTTCCGAGTCTGGACTGATTTGTTAGTGACTAATGTAAGAAAAAGTATCATACGATATGCAAACATATAAATAAAGCTATAAAGAATCTAATAAATAATGTGTTCAATAATTCTTAAACGTGAAATTAAAATACATTTACCTATTCTAGTGGCGAAAACACAGTGTTTTGTGATCGAAGTCCGAAATTCTAAATAGAAAATACGAAAATTTCAAAAGCATATACACAAATTAATGGCGTCTAGTGAGCATACAAAGTTTCGAAATCTCCTTATACTTTACTATAAGCTTAAATAAATTTCAGCGGAAATTCTATTCAGTCCAACTTAAAATTATTAAATAGTAATTTTCTAAACGTATTTTCTTTAATTCATCAAAAGTCCTTTCTTTCAAAGGAAATAAATTGTTTTTCTTTTTTCATTAGCTTTTAATATTAACGTTAAATGGATTTTCTTTCTATACCTAGGATTTTAAAAATACCTGTTTTGACAACACCGTCCATCTAATCCGTAATGGATTTTGAAACTATCCAAACATTAAACCAGTACCATGTTTCATGAAATAGGTAATCATTGGAAGATGGTTTTAGACTACTTAACTTACTTACTCAGTCATAACGAGATTTTCAACACTGCTGGTGTTTAACTTGAAATTCAGCAAACTACCTCCTTTCTCTATATAGAGGGCCATTATCCGCCACTGCCATGCCAATTGTCGAAAATTTCAATTTCTCACATAGTTATGTTACAAATAATGGTTTTATTTTCAATTTTCTTTATATTTGACATCGCATTTATAATAGTGCGCCGTGTCAGCCAGACAAAAAGCAGTCAACAATATTGGATCAAAGTAGAATATAGATTTCAGCCACATGTGGCAAAAAATGCCATTCAAAATGTTAGGAACAGATATATCGATATTTCTATCGGATCGAAAACGACGCGACTGGCACCACAGGAAGCTGCTAGATTTATCAAATTCCACTTGGACAAACGCTAACGATATATAAAGTTTTACTATGTTAAGTGGCATGTTGTTTTATCCAATAATTAAATTAACATTTGATGTTACTCTTATTTTTTGACTCTATATAAAATAAATCTCAAAACTCGAGTGTGTTACAGTATGTTTCATAATTTAAATTTAATTGATTTACTACCTCACAAATTTCCGGCGTAATACACAATATGTGTGTTCGCACTTGTCTTATAATCTATAGAAAGATAACTTTCTAAATATAGGTATTGTGCCGTAATCAACTGATGCATTTCGATTGTACGGCGCGAAGCGTAGTGATTGGTTATAGCGAAATACAGTACATTAGTTAATTAATTGTCAGCTGTGTGTGTCAGCAACAATGATGAATCAACCAATTTAAAACGACCAAATGTTTGTTTATAACAATAACTTAATAATTCGGTTAAATTAACCTTTAGAGATTAATAGATAAAATGTATTTTAATATACTTATTCATTAATTCCCCATTGTCATTGTTATAAACGGATGTTCACTGTTAGAAAAGAATGTAATGATCGTTACTTTAAAATTTCTATCTTATATTACTTTTAGAAAGTGGTAATCCGCCTTACACCATGTATAGGAAAATGAAAGCCGCGCAAAAAAGTGGATTACACTGTGATGTAAAATATATTCCATAGTTCTTTATTAAACAAAGATCGAGATAAAAGAGAAACCGATATCCGGGCAGAGATAGAAAATTGAAATGGTTTATTTTGACAGTGAATGATTGGATATCGATTGGAAGCTTTATCAAATACTGGACTCAGGTTTTATCAATTTGAACCAACACGAACATCAAAATGAAATAAATGAACAGGAAATGAAGAAATTACGGAGATATGTATTAATGTAGATAATGTAAATAATTTCATTTGGTATTTCATCATATGGCCAAGCAATACAATTATAATAAAGTCATTATGCTCGTACATATACAAATTTTTATCACATGGGTTTTATCTATTGGAAATTGCTTTCCACAGTGAAATAAATATTACTCGACTTACTTATATACAATTATTATTATATATACAATTAGGTTTAGTGAAAAAAAAACCAATTTTTTAGATTCATAACCTAGTTTTAAAAATATCTAAAGGCAGTCCTATAATTTAAGAGAAATAGTATTTGTGGATGTACTGTTTTCACAAATTTATTTTTAACACTAGTTCAGCATCAGAATTTTGGTCTTAGTTCAACAACTTTGACCTAATATTTATTCCAACGTAATTCTATTCTATGCCTAAAATTACTAAAGAAAAATCAATGTTTAAAAGCGCCTATGTAAATATCTGATCCAATCAATGAGTAAAACTCTGGCGTACCAACATAAAATATAAATTACTTCAATTTTGTCGTATTAAATTTCCAATATTCTTTGCAATAAATTACCATTTCTTGCAAACTTTCCAGCCTTTTACGATATATCAGCTCATAGATCAAAAAAGCGGTTCACAAATGGCTTTCATGGCTTAATACATTATCTCTGTAAAATCGATATCGGAGGTAAGCATCTATTGCGTGAATATCCACTTTAAGTGTCATACGCTACTGGTTACAAGTGGAATCATACATAAACTTGACATCTACACTCAAGTCGATCATAAATGTAGACATATGATTCAGATTTATTCTCCTTAAAGATGAATACTCCTTATAAAGAACAGGTTTATCAAGGCCTTTGATATGTTTTAGATCCATAAACATTTTTATTATACTTTAAAAGCTAAAATCATTTGGGATACATGAAATAACATGGTTACATTGCATAAAAAATAAAAACAGCTATGCTTCTTTATGTTTGTCTCAATATCAAGAACTATTGCGTCTATTAGGTAATTTTCGGGTTATTACGTGCTTGCTTCCTAACGTCAATATTAATTCTAGTTTTTTAATATTGCGTACGTATATGCATGAAACAGAGTGAGTTATAGGTCACCAATACTGAGTCAAAACTTATTTGTACCTCTAGGGACAAGATCCAGTTTCACGTTCATATTGTTTGATGACATGGGTCGATCCTATAGAAGGTACGGTCCACTCAATTCATTTCAAACTTCAGACAGGGACATGATGGAACATTCACCCCAGCAATACGAGTATATCCATTGCATTATTTTTCACACGAATTATCCCAATGGGCTTATACATCACTATTAATTTTTTAAATTAAAAAACTAAATTTTACATTCTACTATTGGTCTAGTAATTCACAATGTTAGTGATTTCATCATTTAAACACTATTCTACGTATATTGTAAATATGTGGCATCCCATATCGGTAAACACAATAGAACCTGTACTTGTAAAATGAGATCGCAAAATATCGGCGATTCTGAATGTAATCGTAGAAACGGACGGATGTTCGTAAAGTATCAATTGGAGAGAGAGGAGGAGTCGTTATTAATAGGCATTGGCCAAAGTACCAATTATGTAATTATCACATGTATAAAAGAGAAACGTTGTCTACGCTTGGCATTAGTTGAAAACTCTTTTTATTTTTGCGCTGGAAAATGCCTTTACGCACTCCTATGAAGGAGTTTCTCTAATCGGGAGTGTAGGACTTGCAGATCACAGAATACCCACTAAAACCCAGCGGATCCCTCCTCATCATTGAATGAGATCACTAGAGGTTCCCTAACCGTATTCCACTCTAGTGACACGGATGACGCCGACTATGAGGACCTACCACTCAATAGGTTAAAGCATGAAGCCCATAGGTGCGACTTCTGCCACCACATCCTCCAACGGCGAGAGGGGGCTTCAGCCACTTGCCTCCTTAGTCTCTTATTTACCTCTTTCAGCGACATAACGGTCTCGCAAAAGAAGACAACCGCCATCTACCCAACTTCACTGGCGAGCTTTACCCCTATTATGCTCTCCAGTGAAAGATCTCCCCTAACCAACCACAACAAGATATGCCGCTGGAGTGCCCACGCTGGACACTCCGCCAGAGTATGGTGCGCCGTGTCTACAGGAGCACCACACACATGACAGGCGGGTGTTTCCTCACAGCCAATGACCTAGTGCAATTACTTGCCGAAGCCACCATGGCTGGTCAGCACCTGCCAAATGGCTCCAGGTATAGGTGAGGTATGATTGCCTCTACCATGACTATACCCCCAGTTGAAAATCCAAGATCTTGGCTCCAATTTTCGATCAGAACTCTATCGGCGAGAGTCTTGATCGTCCGGACCTGGTCGTCGTAAGAGTCAACGCCTCTGGAGGCCCTTGTAGCTACCATGCAACTACCATGCTTACTGCGTTTTAAAATATCTCAATAACCAATAACTCAATAACCCCATTTTGAATTTAGGTTATTTTTGTTAGTTGTTATTATATCAGTAAAGTAGCAAATAACGGATATTATAGTTATTACTTATCCCATGCTTACTAACATTTATTATAATACACACTAAAATTATGAGCACACCAACTTTCAATGTTTCTAGTGTCAATTTCTGTAAACATAAGATATTAGAAATAATGTACTTTGTGCCCATAGGACTGAATAGGTGCGACAGCCTGCCGAAAGATTGATATTTTATATTCCTCGTGCTATCTTTAAACTATAAGTAAGTAAAATGAATATATATTTCGCAAGAAAAGTTCACACTAATATTTATTTTTTCAAAGACAACGTATTTCATTCTTTACACATAAAACCAATCTTACGCTTATGACATGTTTATCATCGCTATGACGCTACATAATAAGATTAGCTCATAATATTAGGTTTCTTTTCAATTAACAGATATATCATAATCTCTTAGTACAACTTCAATATTATGTGCTAAACTAATCAATGGATATATGCGTGACATTGTGTAATAATATATCGTTATCCTTGTTCAAGCAAACTGCTTTGGTCGCTTGAATTAATATTGAAATGTGTAATATGGCCATTAAAGCAATACACAGAAATATGTTAGATTATTGATTAGAAATTATATATTCTGTTGTTACATTGTAATAGTAAAAAGAATACTTTACCTACGTATGCCAACATGTATTTTACAATTGGGACTACTCACCTATGGGGAAATATGTAGATGTATTCGCAAACACAACGCGATAAAATGGTATGACCGGATAGAAATCGGAAATACTGATATCTTTGCATACTCGCTATCGTATATAGGGGTAAAATATTTTTCCGTGAACAAGAAAATATACTTACACGCCATTACTACAAATATTACTTACACACACAAGATACACAAAACTACTCAGGCAGAGAATGCATGCTTATCTCAGAGTAGTTGCTTATTTCTCCATCCGTTTCCTCAGAACGTTAAATTAATTGTATCACAGGAGTCAAAATATCTGTTTGCCATGGAGAAGTTTCGCAACTTCGCCTGTCTTCCTACTCGGTTCGCCGTTTATCCACCTCTCTCTTCGCACTTACAGTTTTTCCTTCGGCACATGTAACATATGGCTTACTAAAAAAATCAATGTTTCATATCTGCCAGGCGTCCCAAGATGGATTGGGTTTTTATGGTTCATAATGAACATTTTTTTACATTGCTCATCATCATCATCTTGGCTGAGGAAAATCAAAGAATGGACAAGAATGCATGCGAGTTTTTTGGTAACGGGAAAAATCAATTTATAAATAGAGTTGAGAGCAAACATGCAATGATTAAAAATGCGCATCAAACTGATTGCCAGCCCTCAATTATTCGAAAATTCACACCATCATTCCTCGGAGTTATTTGAGCCGCAACTGATTCTAAACCTAAACCTAATATGGCCTTAGTTGTTGTTTGACTTTCTTGTCAGGATTATTGATCTCTTCTTAGTTTTATCCGAAATATGTTTCCCATTATATAAGATACTGGTATATTTACGTGTACATTCAGGACTGATCGAATTTAGAGAATATGTAGCATAATTGTAATACATCTTAAATAACTTATTAAACTACGAAAATTTCATTTAAAAACTTTTATATTTCCCCGCGTTTAAACATGGGTGAGTAAAAACCTATATATGTAATTGGGTCTCAGCTAAACATTTGGAAACCCAATTAAGGACAGTTAGTTTAGGTAATTAAAACTATCGAAATGTTCCTATAATAAGTATGTTTGTGAGGCTTTAACAGTCCCTCGTTTTGGAGCTATCTGACCAACTTTTCTAACAACCTCTTGAATCAATCAGAATATTAGAACACTGTGCCAGTTTAAAAACAAATTCAGAATCCCCGTCCCTTTATATATAAATTATATTTGTAAAATATGTGTCGTTTATGTCCGTATATTTGTACATTCTTATTCATATTAGATTTATTTAGGATACACCATCTTACAAGAACAGTGTTCGACTATTCTAGGCTTAATTTTATCTAAATTTAATCTAGGTATGAGTACTCACGTAGACTATATACTCGTATACATACACTATATAGCCTAGAATAGTTTAATATTCGATTCGGAAAAAAGAGCCCAGTGGCACCATAACATGTTATTTATTGATTTAAAAGAAATAGTTTAGTCCTGTAGAAATAGTTTTTTGATTGGAGTTAGTAATCTTCCAAAGCAGTAATATATTGAATTAATTAATAGCAATAAAATATTAGTTTCAATTATAATACCAACTTTAAATATGAAAAATAATTCCTTTATAAAGTTTGTATATAATAAGTAAAATAAAGGTAATTGTATTATATTTACCTGTTGTACATTTCTCACCCATTTTCAAGTGAAAAAAAATTAAAATAAGTGACAAAGTAAGAAACAGTATGATAAGAGATCAATGTGGTATAAAAGAAGATGTAGCGACTAAAATTGAGAAAGGTATACTTAGATAGTTTGTGCACGTCGAGTGAATAAATGAAAGGAGACTGACAAAAAGAATTTATGAGTCAAGAGTGAACGAGAAAGTTGGAAGGGGAACCAAAGCGAACGTTCCTGGACCAAATTTAAGACATTTTAAATAAGGGGCCAAGTCCAGAGTACTCTAACGAAGACGAACTTGTATGAAAGGTTTAATGATAATGGAAGAAGCGAAGGAGATATGCAAGGATCGTGGCAAGTGGAAGAACGTCGTCTCTGCCTACTCCTCTGGGAATGAGGCGTGACGCCATGTATATATGTATATTTAAACTTTGAGGAAACCTCAAAGTTGATATTCAAACTTTGTATGCTGCCGCAAATGCCAAATTCTGTTTTGAGAGCTCCGGAAACCTAGTAAAATATTCATAATCAGTTAACCATAACAGGAAATATCGGTAAAATTATATACATATTCATTAAAATTATTGTCAATAAAATCACATTATTGTTAGAAATATCTTTAAACATCATCTCTCCTTTACTCTTCTTTCCTGGCATATATGTAAATTAAGGAGGAGACCTAGGAGCGAGACACGTGAATTTTCATTCATAAAAGTTGAAAGTTCGAATCCTGGGCAGGATCTTTAATTTAACCTAATATATAGAAACATATGTGCCTTAGTGGTCTTCCCTATCCATCACTGTACTTTTCACTAAAAGAAAACTCTGTGAAGGAGCCTGTATATCCCGTTAGTAATTCTGGGGCATGTGTTGACTGCCGACCCGCAATGGAAGAGCGTGGTAGGTCTATGCTTTAAAAACCCAATCTCCTAAGATTGAGAAGGTCTTAAAAGCTATTAATAATTCAAAATTCTCTTAATTACTTTATTACATTCAAAATTATATCAATAAGTAAGGTAAGTAGCAGCCCATTAACGTCCCACTGCTGGGCACAGGCCTCCTCACTCCGAGGAGCGAGGGTTTTTAGAGCATAGACCCACCACGCTGCTCCACTGCGGATTGGCAGGCATAGTACACAAGTGCACTCTCTATTCCTTCACTCTCATAGTCCGATGTGACGGGAATCCGACACGACCGGGGAGAGATCAGGCGCAGGACCGACGGCTTAACGTGCTCTCTGAGGCATGGGGGTGGATCAAACCGCCAGTTTCCCAACTTCGGGCAAATATTGAGAAAATCTTGATAGAAAACTCAATATTGATTTTGAATTGATTATATCAATGTTTTAACCCAATAATACATAAAAATTTTAGTCTTGTTAGTACTTTGGTTGAATTTTATTTCTAATGATATCGTGATTTTGCTTTTCATCATCTTAACAGGAATAGTGAAATAAAATAGTCTCCGCTTCTAATGAGATTGTTACAGCAAATGAGTTTTCCCCTCAAATAAGGATCGCGAAATAATCTATTATTATCATTTGTTATGGAGACGGCAACATATTGCTAGGTGATGAATATACTGATTCATAGAAAATACTTTGCAGAAATATTTATTTCTATTATAATATTTTATTTTATTAAGTTTATTATAAAAATGGAAATTATTTACTTTACTCGAATATCGTAATTACCTGTAAATAGAAAATATTATAATATTGTAATGTTTTGAATCAACAACTACCTATTAAAGTAAAAAGCAAACTCCTGCTATATTTTTAAGTTCCAGGCTTACGAGGGTGAATTTTAAAGAGTCACGGGGAAGTTTGAAACGTCGTCACAAAACATATTAAACATTAAATGATTTTGGTTGGATAATCGTCCGTAACTTTCCAAATAAAAGAAAGTACCATGCCATATTAAGGAATTTAAATAAACCTACATTAAGACGCTTTAAATAAATTAAAGACGACATAAAATATCAAACATTCTATATTCTTGTTGCAGAGTGCGCGTGGAATACTACGTGAACGAGAACACTTTCAAAGAAAGACTGCAACTGTATTTTATAAAGAATCAACGTTCGAGTAAGTATGTCTTATGCTTCTTATGTGCTAAAATAATTTCCGTTAATATTGAGAAAGTCTCGCAAGATATCGATTCTATTTAACAGCTTTGTGCAGACCCTAACACACTTATTCTGAAATACTTTGAACGTTACCCAAGCTTCGTGTTTCATCTGTATATAACACACTAATAATGCCCCGTGGTTATTTACTAACAAATTATTGATTTCAGAGAGGTAATGAAAAACATTTTAAAATCGCTCCAGTGATTTTCAGCTAGATAAAAATAAAAAGAGTATAGGTATATAGGTGGATATCATTGGTATCGTTGGAATATGAGCTAACTCACCAATCGCAGACCCAAGCCCAGGGCCGCTACAATTTTTTTAGATTGGCATTCTTAAATTCCTTATATCCTCTGAATGGAATTTCCGATTTAAATATTTTAAAAAGTGTTTTACAGCTTTTGAAGCGGTCTTTGATAGAAATTTAGGATATCTACATTAAATAAGATACAGAGGTAAAAATCATATCGTATGATTATTGTCACTAGACTTGTAATAACTTTTAAAATGTAAAAAAATTGTTATAGTGACCTAATTAATGTAATAGGTCATACTGTATCGGGAACTTTTTTGTATATATTAATATCTTCTATAATATATAGAACATTTTTTGTTCTATCATCAATAGTTTCCCTAGCGCACGCGCTGACAAATTTCTTCACACTTTGGGTTGTATTAATGCATTTTTATTAGTGATCCTTATTATTTTTGAGAAACTAATATAGCCTATGTTGCTCAGTGAAAATGCAGCTTTCTAATGGTGACATATTTTTCCAGTAGTTTTTGTGTGTAAACGTTACAAAGATACGTACACATCTACTTCCATACAAAAACACAAATGTTTCCTCTTTATAATATTAGTTTAGACAAGCTGTTCTTCTCGTTGTGACCCGCGTAATTTCCGAACCCATGGGAATTTAGGGAAATCCATTCTTAGTAAGTGTCAACTCTGGGCAGAAAATGTATCCCGAATTTCAAATATTTTTCCGACAGTTCAGTGGTTCTTTTGCCATTCTTGGCGGTGACATTGTTGAATTACAAATGATACAACTAATGTTTTATACACATAGATATCAAAATATACCAGAGCTTGAAATCGCATTTAATATAATGATGGTTTAATTAAATACGGGACAGGCAAGGACTAGGAATAATTTAAATAAAATGATTAAATTGCCCGTGCACGTAAGCGACGCGATTCTATGGAGGTTCATTAGCAGTCGAGTTATCAAAGGCTAAATTGATTAAAAGTTGCGGTACATAATTTTATGGATATACTCCGGCCGAACACAAGTTTGCAAAAGATAAAGTGAATATTCCTTTATGTTACATTTTTATCAATATGAAATCGCAAGTAATATTTTTATACACCTTACACCAACATCTCTCTCTCTCTCAACTATGAACTTTGAATGACTAATTTTTAATTTTTTTTGGCTTTAACAGTATTTTATGCATAGTAAAAAAATATAAAGTATCTTATCTGAGGACTTACTAAATAAGCTTGAGCGACTTCAAAATCTCGGTTCATATTTGGCTTGCGTAAATATGACTATATCTTCTTTCCGTCAACAGCTCAAGTGGCTCCCTATAGGACATCGCCGGAACATGCATATACTTTCTCTTCTGTACCGCGTCCTGTTTCATCCTAATAGCCCTCTGCATCTAAAGGAAAGATTTAAATTCATTGGCATGCATTCGTAAATTTGACGCTCATCGGAGAAGCTAACATTAATAATCCCAATCCATAAGAACACATTCTATGAGCATAATTGTGGCATGCACTACCACGCAAAATCACTGCTGACATTGAAAAAATTGCTAAAAGAACTTTTTCTTTTAACGAATAAAGTTTAGATGATGTACGTATTTATATGTATCTTAAATTTATGTAAGTTTATTATTATATAAGCTATGTATGTTCTCATATTTTTGTGTTATATGTGTATTCATATGTATGTTTATGTCATTGCCCATCAGTTTCGATACTCACTGCTTTTTAAATCAAATGGTTGTCTGGAAACTCCCAAATGCTCAAATACCTAGAAGAACACCGGCTGATTAGCGACCGTCAATACGGTTTCCGCCAAAAACGGTACGCTGGTGATCTTTTGGTTAATCTCACTCATCACTAGGCTCAGGCAATTGAGAGAAAAGGGGAGGCTCTAGCTGTGAGTCTCGATATCGCTAAGACTTTCGATAAAGTCTGGCATATAGGTTTACTGTCCAAGCTACCATCGTACGGGCTATCGGAACAGTTGTGTTCTTGGGTCGCCAGCTTCCTACATGGACGTAGCATAAAAGTTTCTGTAGACGGCTTTTGCTCGTACCCTAAGCCTTAAAAAAACATCGTACACTTTAACCCCTTAAAGACCCAGGTTTGCGCATTCACTGCGAAAAAACCGGCCTTCGACCTCTCACTCCACTTCCAGAACACTTCCCTTACAGTTTCCAAAAGCATTAGCATTCTTGGAGTCGACATTTTGAATGAAGTATAATTCCGTGATCAATTGGAAGGTAAAGCGAAACTCGTTTCCAAAAAACTT
Organism: Elymnias hypermnestra; assembly: GCA_015832385.1. Classification (NCBI taxonomy): domain Eukaryota; kingdom Metazoa; phylum Arthropoda; class Insecta; order Lepidoptera; family Nymphalidae; genus Elymnias; species Elymnias hypermnestra. The sequence continues at coordinate 556,281 of JACTOM010000008.1, read as the reverse complement.
GGGGTGCTTAACAGAGCTAGATGATTTTTCTCAGCCAAAAATCGTTTTCTCTTGTATAAAGCCCAAATTCGGCCACACTTAGAATACTGCTGCCACATTTGGGCTGGTGCACCCCAGTATCAACTCCTTCTATTTGACCGGATTCAAAGTCGGGCAATTCGAATTGTCGGTAACCCCTAACTGACCAACAAACTGGAGACTCTAGACCACAGACGAACCATTAGATCCCTCTGTGTCTTCTATACAATTTATTTTGGGGAGTTTTCAGAGGAACTATTTAGGTTAGTACCGCCATCACAATTCTACTACCGACCATCTCGTCGTAGAAATTAATTCCACCCACACATTCTGAACGAATGGCACTCGTTAACGAGTCCGTTTGGACGACTTTTTTCCTCGTACCTGCAAAAACTGGAACCAACTTCCAGCAGCAGTGTTCCCCCAAGACTTCCACATGCAAATGTTTAAGAGGCAATTGAACTTCTACCTCCTCGTCCGGCAACGAATCGGCAGCTCCCCCACTACTGCAGGTGTCCATGGGCGGCGGTGATCACTTATCATCAGTCTCATTTTCCTGTTATAATTATAAAAAAAACACAATTTAGCGATAAAACCGCCTTTGTACTGTATTTAGAAAAAATGTTTATGTTCTTATAAATTAATACATAATGTTATTACGAGAGAAAATAAATATTATGAAATATTTGAGACGCATTCGAGTATTGAGCGCATCGCATCAACACGTGACGTGCTCGTATATTGATTATTACTAATTCAGGAGAACCGACTTGTGACGGCCATAATATATATTATAAAAGGAAAAAAATTAAAAGTACGTGCGTACAAACTACAAATGTCAGAAGAGAGACTTCTTTGGCGAACTAATTTTTAAGACTTGTTTAGATTTATACAAATCTACAACTTTAGATTTCCGAGACTTAAAAGGAGGAAGATATGTAAGGAAATTAATTGTTATTAAAATATTAAGTGTTGAAAATTAATACAAATAACTTATTGATATCTCAAATGACGAATGGTAAATAAAAACACCACGCGCCAACCATAAAAACCAACGCGATTCATGTTTAAAAATTTTACCCTCATGCGCCTAAAGAAGTTTCATTTCACACAAAAAAGGTATGTTTGTATATATGTTCTGTATAGGTCGTATTTTCACACTTGACGAAGCACATTCGTGTATTGACAGACCACTGTAGGTACAAAATGTATGTCATCTATATATAATATACCGGCGCGATATACAACATTAGCCTGAAAAAATCAGAAGGACCAGCGGGTGAATAACTGCATAAGCTTCGGTGAACGATTTTCCAAGTTTAACAAGAAACTTGCAATTCACCCGTTCCTCAGCGTCACTGTTTAACTGCAACAGTCAAACGACAATCAAAGCGACTTGCTAGTTGCTGGCTTGTCCAGTGCGCTCACAGTGGAGGAAATGTCACATGACAAAAACAGACTCCAACTTTTCGTCGCATTTCAAAACATTGGCAGCAGCATAAATTCGGTTATTTAATAGCCACATCTCTTAATATAAACTAGCTGGACGATCACTCATGTCCAAATACTCATACTAATGCCCTTCAAATATGCCAGATCGGAACAATGTTTAAAAATTTATATACATTACAATGTTAATTATATTCATCCAGAACCCATTATTTATTTTTAAAATATTTTCCAGAGAAAAAAACGTATGTCCAACTGCGTTGAATTATTTTCATTCATACATGAAATATATATATATATATATATATATATATATATATATATATATACATGTATGAATGAAAATGCCGAGAGCTTTTCGTAGAGTTCAGCTAAGAATGGATTTTCGAAATACCGCCCGCAAAGGTGGTTGCGGATATAAATAAAATGTTGTATAAATAAAACAATTGCATAATTTTTTTATAACTTTACCGCGTCTAACGCGAACCGCATAAACTCTTTATTTCGAAAGAAACCGTCCAATGTTTTACGTGAGCTTTTATATATCTGGAGAAAAAGTGTAAGCTTAATAGTAGGACTTGAAAAATTAAGGTAATTATCTGTCTTATTGTTGCAGGTTTACGCATTAGGATAGTGAATCTATTTTTCAAAATTCTAGCCTGTGTTCTATACATTTTTCGTGTTTGCGCCGATGGGGATCCCATTTCTGCTACCTGGTGAGTGAATAAGGACTTTAACCTAAACAAAACAACAGTTATACAGCTTCTTTGGTTGCAGGCGAAAGGTCATACAGTTGAAGAGAACGTTAAAATAGTTAATATCAACTTTTATTTAACGTATACTAGTCCAGTCATTTAGTTTTCAAAAGAGGTTTCCTCGAGTATTTTAAATTTTTCGTATATTTTCTGCTTGCGTTGCGTTTTTTATGTATTTAAAGCGTCTTAAAACAAGCGTATGTATTTAGTAAGAAGTTAGTTTCTGTTTCTGAAGTCAAAAAGTTTATCCTTCTAATGCAGGGATATACTTGAAAAATCAATACTGTATGTGTACAATTGGATAGCCCTTACTTGAACGTATCATTCATATACGTTAATATAGACAAAGGTGCGCTATGCAGTACAATTGCATAAATAATTTTATGATGTCAATCAATAAATATCCCACTGACCTCTGTTTTAATTCTTTGACCAAATGTAGGTTACCTATAGTTTTTTCTGGGTCGGTCAATAGATTATTATAAAAAGAATGCTATTAAATGCGACCTCAATGGTGCATTCGCAATACATAATTGATAACCAATATGGATAGTCTATTATAAGCTTATCATCATATGTCACGGATTAGGTCAGTGGATCATCATAAGAACTCTGGCATTTTATTTTTACATGCACGTGTATGTAACACATTGTCATTCACTGATTGGGCCGAGATTGGATAAATTCAAATAGAATAAGGGTTTCGAATTTGTTTTTCTTCGGTGAAAATCGGTGAAGTTACCGTCACACTATAAAATGTACCAATTCTAGACGCAGTCATTTTGACTTTGATTTTTTCTGCACTACAGTTTAATATGAACTCAGTTATAATTTGATTATTCTACGCCGACTTCTACGCTGACACTATCTTTACATACATATATAGTTTTGATGATATTTTTACCCTAATATCATATGATTGATATTCATTCACTCTCGGGCATTCTCAAATAAAAAATAAATTACTCTTGTACTAGGCGTAATTTCTATACGTAATTTAGGTCTTTCTTATTTAAATAATGCTCATTTAAATTATAATCACCGCCTTAAATTGTGACGCAAAGGTGAGAATAGGTTAGCCAACATTTCGTGAAATAAAATACGCCTATAGCCTTTTGCGATGTTTGTGAAAACATTTTTATACCCATATAAAAGCCGGCGTTATAGTAATTAACCAGTTTATATCGAGATGGCACGAGAAACATTTTCCTTACATCAACCTATAAAGAAATTTTTAGAGTATTTCCTTGATTTTATTTTTACAGTAATTTTGCAAATAGATTTAGTCATTTTATTAAGATAATCAGTATTGCTTTATATCTTCATTTTTGTCTATATTTACTTGATATAATGGCTTTCAGTTATGGATGTAAGCCAGGCAATAAGACTGAATTCGAATATTCAGCGAATTTAACAGAAGAGGAGTTCCAAGAGCATCCTATCATCAACTGGGATGGAATAGTATGGGTGAACCGGCCACTATATTTATGGGGAGTACAAGCGGTACTCGCTATGATCTCTTTATCCGAAGCTATCCTGCTTGTTTATCTCGGATACAAGGTAACAATGTCAAGCACTCAGCATCAACGTAGATAAGGTGATAATTTCTAAGAACACCTTCAACATATTGATAAAAGTCCAATCAAAGCAAGGACAAACAAACATTTTTATAGCGTACAGCTCATATATTTTGAATTTCCTAATGTTTGAATACGAAGAAAATATATTTTCACAATCGCAATTTGCCTTGTATCAACCATAAAGGCATGATCATATATCAATACTGAATATGCGCAAGAAAGAGAACCCACATGGTTTTTGGGTTTTCTTTGTGTTGTTACATTTATAAGTGATTGTACGTACACATTTGCAAAGAACATTTAAAATGGTCGTTTCCACACCTGCTCATATGATTAAACTAAGCCTTCGGCGCCAGCCGATGTTTTAATTTTTGTTATGAATTCAAAAAAGCCATGACATGCTAGTAAATGTTTAAAAAAAACCAAGAGGGTAAAGTTAACTTTATCTAAAAAAGCAATCAAATTTTTTGTGTGTATATTCTTGTGACAATGTGGATATATATATGTAAAATAAAACTATATTATATACTATTTATTTATTTAAAGGGCAACATCTGGCAACAAGTGCTGTCATTCCACTTCATATTGGAAATGGTGAACACGGTTCCATTCGCACTTACTGTTAGTATATTAAATTTTTAATCACTTCACACTCCTTCATTTGACTTACACAACTTTTATTAGAAAATGATTTTCAGGTACCGTTCCCGCCGCTTCGCAATTTATTTATACCAGTATTCCTAAACTGTTGGCTTGCGAAGAGATCCCTCGAGAATATGTTTGTGAGTATTCAGAAGAGTACAGCGACGTGAACTACAAATTTATTTATGGGAGAAATCAATCGGCTTTGTAATAATCCCGGAATAGAAAATCAAGACATTCTGCTCTAAACTTCTAAGATCTTAATATATTTCAATTGTTTTTAGTCAAATGTAACAAGTAAAGCTGTATCAAATACTAATTAAACAAGTGACATTTTATATTAAAAACATTCCTTGGTGAATGAGGAAACATACACAAATGTCTACAAATATCATTTTAACAGCGGAACATAGGCAGATTAAAGTATAAATTCACTTTTGAGTCGTCAAATATCGTTTATTTCATATATTATTTCAATGTACGTTTAATAATGATATTAAAGAACGACTTACAATCTAAAGTTTCGAGGGTTCCTTCGCGCTCTGTTCTGAGCAGAGCCCAAATCAAACTCAGTCGGATGTACATTTTTTTCTCACTGTCATTACAATATATATTTATAATTTATTCTACATCGATTAGGGCAATTCATTCACTCCTACGCTTTTTTATCTTCTAAGTAGTCCATCAAATTATAGAACGACTTTTCAATTAGTTAACTTTTAACAAAAGATTTAAATTTATTAAGCGATACCTTTGTAAATTCGTCTCGGAGTTTGTTATACAGTTACCCTTGAATGAATTGTCAAATTGATGTAACCAACCAGAATTTACAGTAATTTTATTTTTATTTCTTAAGTTATTTGTGGTGCATTCACTTTTTTCGTAAAAGATTTAATATTGTTATGGACGTAAACAAGTTTTCTAATATGTACGTCGTATACGCCGTGAACTGTCATTATTTTTACTGCTCTAAATTTCTTTGTTAGCGATTCTTGGACCCATAGTATAAATCACACGAACTGAACTTTTCGACAGTACAAATATTGCATCCATGCTAGCGGCTTTACCCCAAAGTAAAATACCATATTATCTAATGTGAAAATAAGTGAAAAAGACCTGTTTGACAGTTTCAACGTACGGAAGAAATTATATATATATTGAAGATCAATTATTCTATTGCTTTCAGAATGACTTACATCGCGCAATGCAGAAATCGCAATCGGCCTTGTCTCAACAACTTATGATTTTATGCGTTACTCTTCTATGTCTCGTATTTACCAGGTATTGTGAAGACCACATTATTAATCAAATCATATCAATTACATTTATCCAAGTAACTTTTTCAACAATTACGAAATCGTTAATTTTCAGCATTTTATCCAATCTACCACTTTAAAAAATGACTTAAAATCTACAATTAGAAAGGTCCTTCCTTTACGCCCTGCTCTGAGAAGAATTAAATAATGTTGAATGAAAAAGTAAACCTCCCAAATTGATTCCAGGGGAAATAAATTAAGATTATTTTTATAATAGTAATGGCTTCGGTCGTGGCAAGTTATCGAGTCATGCAAAATTTTCATTCCAATACAATGCTATGTGTAAGTAATTTTGTGGAAAATAATTGTTATTAAGGCAAAGTGATAAATTTTCCGTAATCAAATATAAGGAAAAGACATATATTATATGTGCAAGACAATTAATAGAAGCTATTTACGATGATTTCCTTCTATTGTGTTATCTAGTAACCTTCATCACAATGTTTGATGCCTTTGACTAAATATTCACGTTAACGTATTTTATTTAACTAAAGTAAACGACAAACTCAAGAGGGCCTTTTTCTTTGATAGGATTTAGAAAGTAATACGAAGTCATCTTCTCAGAGCGGTGCTCATTCAATTTACAGCCTTTCAAGATTTTATCATTCCACTTTGTACCTTTGGATGTAGAAAAAATTCTCAGAAACCCTATTAATAAGGCTAATTGAATATTATTGTTTTACATTTTAATAGTAAATGTAAATATTTCATTTGAAAACCCTTTTTTTATCTGAACTGAATATAATAAAATGTACAATTTTCGCGTATTAAAAAACGTGTGTCGAGAACATAAACATTTATTACATTTTAATCATGAAAAACATATTAACGTATGCGAAAGAGAGTTCCGACTTAAAACATACTTAAAATATTTCCACTGTACTGTAAAACAGTAAATAAAAACAAAAAATATACTACCTCCGTATTTGTCGACTAAAGATATCATTTGTAGATACTTTAGTTGTATTTTGTTGTTTGACTAAACAGTGGCATCAATCTAAGGTTTTATTGTAACATCGTTTTGCGGATAACTACGTGTATATACACCGTCGTTATAATTTATATAAGAGATTGAAGTAATGGATATGTAAAAATAGGGAGGAAAGGGAATTGTAATCGTAAAATAAATGCATCGCCTAAAACATTTTTGTTGCAGCGTTTGCGGTATCCAACATTTCCAACGCGCCGGTCATCGTCACCTGAATTTGTTCCAAGCGACCTACTTTGTTGTCGTTACCTTCTCCACTGTAGGTTACGGCGATTTTGTACCCGACATCTGGCCTTCGCAACTGTTTATGGTCATAATGATTGGAGTCGCCCTGGTCGTCTTGCCTACGCAGGTACTAAACAGTATTTTGAAATCCTTATAATAAATATTATTTCAGGAAGCGAAATTTTCAATTACACCAATAAACAATATCATATCCAGTAGATTAGCCGTAAGTACCGTTTTGGATAGGGTTCTAATTTATTAAATCTATTAACATCAAGTTTCATCTACATGTAGAAAGTAATGAAAATTTGAACAAAATATATGCAGGAAGAGGACGATTAGTAGTACACATTGAAAATATACTTTAATATTTTCATAAACGCACTTGAAGCACATAATACATTATATCTAATATACTTGGAGTCAGGAAACTTTTTAAGTAAACTTACGTTAAAATTGAGCGCAAATCAAACAATTAATTAGATATAGACATCTTTGTAAAAAGTTTCAAAACCAAAACTACAAATGAAATGATACTATCACAGTTCTTTTATCGTTGTGGCAAAAGTTCGTAATTTTCTAAATTTATAGTGCACTCAGAAAGCCGCAATGGCTCAGCGGATAGACATGTGGATTCCTGTTATGAGTCACTAAGTGCTCGTTGTGTAACATATGTTAAAATTGATCTTTGAGCTTTTCGGCGATATTCTGGGGTGGTGGGGAACAGCGTGGTGGGTCTATGCTCTAAAACCCTTACTCTTATGAGTGAGGAGGCCTGCGCACGCGGATAGGCTGCTTGCCTAACCTCATGTTTTGATTCTATTATGTACAAGTAGCAATGATTATTAAAACTAATATGTTGCTGAGATTTCATTGCAATTACGATGATATTCTAAAGATCTTTGAACTTTAGTATGAGTTATGTAGGTTTGTTCATTTGAAATTGTTTAGAGAATCCCGAGGCTTCACATACTATACCAAATAAAAGTAGTGATGTCATAAATATTGATTTGGCAGAAAGCCGACTATGAAATATTCCGTCACTGTCTACCCAATTGGGAAAAATTAGGCGTTATTCGGGTTATATGTTAAAATAAAGCTTACGTCACCTCAGTGCGCTGCGTGCCGAATTGGCAAACAATTACCGCTCTTCCTAATCGATACAGTACCGACCCTTATTATTTGGTTATAATTGAACCTTTGTTTTAGTTTCAGTTTATACTTCATACTTGACACTTGTGTCCTCAATTTCAGTTTGAGCAACTCGCATTTACTTGGATGGAGCGGCAAAAACTGGGTGGGTCCTACTCGTCCCACCGCGCTCAATCGGAAAAACATGTCGTGGTTTGCTCAACCACTCTACATGCTGACACCATCATGGATTTCTTAAACGAATTCTATGCGCATCCATTGCTTCAGGATTACTATGTCGTATTGCTGTCGCCGATGGAGCTCGATACTACGATGCGAATGATATTGCAGGTAATGAAATCAAATAAAAAAATCCCTTATCCAATAACGTTTCACTGCACTTTTGAATAAAAAAAAAAAAATTTCCTTTGTCAATATACTGTTATGATAAAGAACTCTAAAGATTCTTCTACGAGAAGAACCCACAATAAACTCAGTCGGGTATAATTTACATCATCATCAAATCACTCTCACTCCTTTTTTATCGTCTAAATAATCCTTGTTATGTAGGGTGTAAGTTTCATATTGATCAAGTGACATGAAACTGACTCGATAGAGAATTTTTCTAAACAGTCCCAAATTTTAATCGGTTATGAATTTATTTTCCTTAGAGTCCAATTCTTGATTATACCGAGCCATCTAATGTTATGAAAACATATTTCAAAATCTTACAAAAAAATAACGTATTTTCTATGAAATAAACTTTCACTGCAAATTCAAGTTGGAATTCTATTAAATATTAATTTTTGTGCATCGTGGTTATTGATAGATTTATTGAATACTTTCAATTATAATACTGATGAAATTATTATTGCAAATATAGCAATTAATTATTGCTATAAACACCAGACATTGATATCTGAATAAAAACAATTAAGCAAATAAGAAATCAAATACCTACTTTAAATTACATCCCGTATATATATAACAAAGTAAAGGCTTTGGACAGTTTAACTACGTAGTCATATAATGCAACAGAATTTTGTATTATATTTTATATATAATTTGTATAACAGAATTATAGTAGAAAACTCTCAAAACTTTCACTCCTTACCAGGAGCAAACTATGCCCTGTAACTACACTTCTGGACACATCTATTGGCCCACCTTAGAGTTTAGGTTTCGATGCCCCATACCGAAATATTATTGCTAGATTGAACAAAAACTATTGATGCAGTTTTAAACCTGGTACTTTTTACCATCTTTTTCGATCGTAATGTTTTAAATTTGAATTCAGAATACCACACGACATGGAGCTACGCCTAACAAGTCGGGTATGCGCCTTGATGAAGGCACTTGATTATTGAATAAAAAACATGTTCAATTTAATAAAGGTTTAATTTAATAACGCGTGTTGCCTCCATAGGCTTCTACCACAGCTCTCATACGATTAGGCATAGAGTTTATCAACCGCTCTATGAAATTTTGGGGGATCATCTCCCATTCCTCTTCTATGGCAGTTTTCAACTCCTGCATCGTCTGGGCAACTGGCTGACGAGCCCTAACAAGTCTTTTTAGCTCGTCCCACATGTGCTCAATGGGGTTCATGTCTGGGCTTCTGGCTGGCCAGTCCATAACTGTGATGTTCACACCCCGAAGATATTCCCTGACGATGCCGGCCGTATGGGCTCTTGCATTATCATGCATAAAAAGGAAATTTGGGCCCACATAGTCCGCGTATGGCATCACGTGAGGTTCTAAGCACTCACGAATGTACCTTTCAGCATTTAATGTTGGCAGCCGTGGTCCCGTAACAATCTCAAGTTGAGTTTTACCGCTCGCGGATATACCGCCCCAGACAGTCCATGAGCCACCGCCATAAGCAACCCTCTCTTCAAAGCAGCATTGTGCAAAACGCTCCCCCTTACGTCGGTAGACCTTCTTCCTTCCATCATTGCCATGTAACACAATTTTAGACTCATCAGAAAAGAGTACACGGCTCCAATGCTGCTGAGTCCAATTTAAATGAGTGCGCGCGAAATGAAGGCGCGCTGTTCGATGGGCTCGCGTTAGTTTGGGGCCATTAGCTGGCTTGTGTGGTACCATATCGCGTTCTTTTAACCTTCTCCGAACTGTTCGAGCGCTCACAGATACTCCGTGGAAGTCGCGAAGTTGGTTTTGTATCTCAATGGAGGTAAGGTGACGATTTCTCAAGCTGGTCGTCACGATGAATCGATCCTGCCTTTCAGTTGTGACCCGAGATCGTGGCCTTCCTTGGCGACGAACAAAGCCGCCAGTCTCTAGGTACCGCGAATAAACATTTCGGACCGCAGATCGACTTAAATTAAGTTGAACACTCACATTTCGTTGGCTGTGTCCCGCCTGGATAAGTGCCACAGCTTGGGCGGCGACTTCAGGCGAAGTATCCATTGATTATTGATAGAACCTTACCTTAATGGTAAGAATAAGTAATGTTTGTTGCAAAACCAATGAGAAAAATCACACTTTCAAGAATTAAATCCGAGTAAACCAATAAAATCAAGTTTTTTTTAGTATTCGATTGTTTGTTAACAACGAACAGGCTCCAAATTGTCTTTTGTTTCTTTAAATTCTGTGTTCGAAATTCAAAAAAAGACTATTGAATGAAATTATGAATGTGCCAGGTTCAAAACTGCATAAAAAATTTTTGCTCGACCTAATATAAAATTTTAGCTAGGACCAAACGAAGCTGAAAATGCAAGGTGGGCCAATAGATGTGTCCCGAAGTATATTTGATTACACGGGAAGAAATAAGTTCAATATGACAATATATAAATCATCGAAACTTTAGAACATTGAGTTCGCTTTACATTATCAAAAATCAAAAATATTTTTTTTAATGAATTACTACTTAAAAGTTTATAATTGTTGATTATGTTACATTTAAATCTAATCTGCATATTCCAGACTAATCAATTGTATGACAAACAAAACGTTGGCTTAAATTGCTTTACTACCCATACAAAACTGATGCGTCCACAGTCAAACTGAACAGTCCTTAACTTATATAGCATATATCGATGTAAGAAATGTATTTGCTGTAAGCCTCAATAAACCGAAAATATTTCTTTATTTAGAAAATTAAGTTTAATGTTTAATTCGATTTATTGATTACGCCATTATTGAGGTCAAGAAAATGTGTAACTAGAGACGCTAACGCTATCAAGTTTTTCGGCTCTGGTGATAGTTTTGCATTTTGAGGCTTACAGCAAATATGATTTATTACATTGGTATAATATTTTTTGTTATATTGAATGTGCTCGTGTTATAGTGTCTATCACTATAAATTAGATGCTAATGCAAACATATTTACTCACTTATCGAGATACGTAATTAACGGCATACTGTGGGTGTATTGCGTGTCTATTACAATAGTAGTGACCGCCCCGATGTAACGTTATATTCCAGCGAATACTGGAGATGCGGTATAACGCAAACCTATCAATAAAAAGGGCATATAAATTTATGTTATTTTTATTTGTAATTCCTATTGAATTACAGGTGCCGATTTGGGCTCAGCGAGTTATATACATCCAAGGGTCGTGCCTGAAGGACACTGATTTAATTCGAGCACGAATGAATGAAGCCGAAGCCTGTTTTATCTTGGCTGCGAGAAATTATGCAGATAAAACAGCCGCTGACGAGCATACCATTCTCAGGTATGTCATCTTATTTCAATAATAAATTCAATATATGGATAGCAAAAACAGATTAAAGAAGAAGAAAGGCCAATTTCAGTGGCTGTTTGTAAAAATATTTGTGAAAGGAATTAAAAGAAAACACTGCATTTATTCACTTTGATTCTAAAAAAATCAACCACTTTTATAAATCTTCATCAGATATCTGGCAACTTAAAAAAAAAACGAAAAGACTGCATCTACAGATCAATTTATAATCAGAAAAGTATCATTGATAGAAATAAATAACGTACAAAAATTGTTATATTTCCAGATCATGGGCCGTTAAGGATTTTGCACCAGACGTACCTCAGTACGTTCAGATTTTCCGACCTGAGAACAAACTACACGTAAAATTCGCAGAATTCGTCGTTTGTGAGGATGAGTTCAAATACGCACTACTGGCCAACAATTGCACTTGCCCTGGTGCTTCCACCCTCGTAACTCTCTTGTTACACACCAGCCGCGGCCAGTAAGTTTCTTCTATTGCAATAAGTAACTTGTGTTTTTTTCTTGTAAAGAAAAACATTTGACAGTGAAGATTTTTGTATTTATTATTTTAGGAATAAAAAGTTGTGATAATATTTTTAGGGAAGGACAACAATCACCAGAAGAGTGGCACCGTCTATATGGAAAGTGTTCCGGAAATGAAATTTATCATATCGTTCTTGGTGACAGTCGTTTCTTTGGGGAATACGAGGGAAAAAGCTTTACCTACGCAAGTTTTCATTCCCATCGAAAGTGCGTATATCGTTTTATATTATTTTAATAGAGCTGGACTCTAACAATATTTGATGTTGGTGCCTAATCCTGGCTTGTTGTTAATCCCTATTCACTGGCTGCTAGATATTTCCTGGTAAGGCGGTAACTAGCCACGACCAAAACCTCAATTAATGCAAAACACGACAATGTTAAAAGTAGGAATTATAAAATTGCGCAGCCGAGGAACTAACGCGGTAAACCTGAGATGCAAGTGATCTTACATATTTTCCGTAACGTGCAATAGTCTCATATTATGCTTGTCAGACGTCGAAATCGTTGAAATTACTTATTTATTGTAAGAAATGGCATGACATTATGTTTATACTTATTCAGGTATGGAGTCGCTTTAGTGGGAGTCCGACCAGCAGAGCTTCCCGAATTTTACGAAGAAACCATCCTTCTAAATCCAGGCCCTCGGCACATCATGAAAAGCAGCGACACCTGTTATTACATGAGCATCACGAAAGAAGAGAACTCTGCATTCGTAGTTTCCGATAAACAGATGGAAAGCAAACCTAATGCCATACCCAAAGATCAAACAGCATGTAGTCTTCTCTCTAACGAAAAGAAAACCGGCGACATAGAAGACGGCACGGGACATCAAAAGAAACCAGACGGTAGTAATGTGGCTCATTACGACCTCCCACAAGTGATTCTACAAGCTCCCGCGAGTTCCACACCAAACGCATCGCCATCACGCATCAACCCAGCTAATACAGTATCATCCGCTAATTTAACTGTTGCTGGCTGTGAGTGTCACAGTTGGATTACTGCCTAAAGTAGATCGGACATGATCGCCCGCATAACCTATTATGGCAATCATTTGGTCTACTTTTTTGTTTTTGCTTAAGTTGCTCGATGTCTACAAAATTTATTTTTCACCATTGTAATGAAAATAGGATGAATTGGCAGTATCGGACAGAGAGCAGCTCGCTCCTCTATAAGGGATTTGGCTAGGGTTATTTGTTTAAATAAAAAGTAACCTCATATATGTCCAATCAATTAACCGCAAGTATGACCGTTGCTGACTGTGATTTACGGTAGCCTAAGGAAGATCGAACATGATCACCCCTTATTACTTGGCAAACGTTTTAACTACTTAATGTTTGTTGCTTAAGTAGATAAATGAGAAGCAAATTTATTTATCACTAAAACACAAAATATAGGATAAATAAATTGGCAATAACAGAAGAAGAATAGTTCATATCTCTATATAATATTCAGGGGGTACATATAGAATTACTTCTTTTAATAGTGTAATCTAGGTATATTGGAATGAAGAATTTAATTTCATCAACTTTTATTCAGCGTAAAACAACGAAGAACATTATTGATATTAATGTTCAAAGGGTCCCCCTGCCATGTCCAAATAACCAAATGGATTAATTCTTTTGAAAGTCTATAGCCTTAAAAAATATAAAAATTGATTCCAACATTTTTCTCTAGATTGTTTTAATGTAAACTTAGACTTCAGTTATACCTTCGATTGAGCTTCAAAATCAAAGTATAAATATAGATTTAAAAGGCATGTAAACTACAAACCCTATTTATCTGCACTTATTGTGGCAAATTATTTATTTTACTGCATGTATTTCATGCGACGCGTAGTTTTCATATTATGAAAGCAATTCCATTCATTAATAACAATCACTATTCCTGTCAAATGTCTCCATACCATAGAAATCCTCTATATTTACTGGATGAATACAATTAAAACGAACCGTCAAAATTACTATATCAATTATTATTTTCATTGTTATGATATCCATATTAAGAGCTAAAACAACGAAAACCCTATTTTATTCTAGAGATGTTATGTAGAAGACTACAATGAATTATAGAATATTTTTTAAAGACTGAAAGTTCGTAGCATAATGATGATTGTTAGACATGTAACAATATATATTATTATTTCCAGCAAAAATGGAGGGAGCTTCAACATCAGGGTCCGATTCCCGTACTTGCTTGAAAGACTCACCAGCTACGGATAGTGCTACAGACAGTCATCTTTTGCTTCCCAGGCCTGATAATACAAACTTCTTAAGTCCAGACTTTATAAGCTGCCGACGAGGTACAACCTTAACGTTATAAAAATGTATTTACTGATTTTATTGATTATTGATTGGCCTTATGCAGTTATATAGGCTACATTTAATTAAAACAAAGCATTTCTTTTTTTGTTATTTTTATTTGACCTTCAACACTTTTTCAAAAGGAACTAATCTGTTAGAATATTTCCAAATATATATTTTACGTTAAATAATATTTGAAGGTAGCAGACGTCCATCCATTCTACCCGTGCCGGATATGGTAACGAGTAGCCTGAACATAGCCTCTGATAATCAAGATGATGAGGCCGAAGCTGATGAAAGCGAGGATGAGCTGGATGATGACGTGCCCTGGCGTTCTCCCTCTGAGAAGATTGCGTAAGACAACGCCAAAGACAATTTCGCCCTTACTGCGATCATGCACGCACGCAACTTTATGTTATCACTCTGCTATCCAAGTTTAAAATGTAGATTATTTCTTTGAAGTACTATTTTATTATACTCGTACGTACCACATTCACATTCCGTAAACTTTTCAATCTAAATCACAGTACTTAATTGCAATTGTTTACGGAATATGGATCTTAGAGTACATTAGCAAAACTTAACCGTTTCTTGTACTCCATTTATTTTCATTTCACTGCAACAAGCAAAAAGTACATAAAATAACGTTTGGGGATTACTTTTATGGAATTTTTTATTACTTTTTATGGAAACAAATTGCTTCGAATTGAGCGAAATTGAGTTTTGCTAATTCATTATGATTTTATTGTCGATACAGTGTTTATCATTTGATTAGACGCACGTCTTTATGACTTTCCAATTTTATTTCTTATTGTTTTAGCCTGTACTCGTACATTCAAACGTGTAGATAGACCGACGGTTGCAGCAGCATGCACTCTGCACAAAGTACGTCATTGTATTCTTGTAAGTGTTCTGTTGCATCTCACGAATTGTCTGAATGCTTTGCTTATAGCTCTCCGCGTTTCTCCTTTATCTTCAAACCTAAAGTAGGATTTTAATCGAGTCATATTAAGACAATCGATAAAATTTATTTGATGGAATACACGATTCATTATACATTAATTTATATGACCGAATCTTAGTATTGAATTTATTAAATTCGTATATGTATATTTTCAATTACTAAGCCTATATTATACGCAATAAACTGTATTAGAGAGGTAGAAAATATGCAATTTATAAATACAAAAACTAAGAAAAGGATATGTCTGGTAACACAGATTTTTTTAATTATTTTCGAGCTCATTTTTCAATTTATTATTATATAGATTTACTTACCGTTACCATGATAAAACCAGTTAATATGAACGGATACTTACTGCAATTAAAAATCTAATACTATTGACAATTTCTACATCAATAATAACTAACAAGAATAGCATCTTCATCGATTCATATACGAGTACATTGCTCTTGCTATAAATATTGGAATATCAGTAACATTTTATATAAAGTATGGTCAGCTAAATCATAATTTCGTTAATGCATGCTCCTTTATTATTTGAGTTTACCAACTACATTTACTGCTACAAATTTGATTGCAAATTTATATATTATTGTCATTACCTATTAGGATTTCAAGTTTGAATCTCCACACAATTTTATTATGGAAATATGTAAAGAGCTTTAATGATTTACACCTGTTAGAGCACGACTATGAAATCCCTACATTAGAGCACAGAATGTTACCCTGCGCAAATTTAGATACGAATGTGTGCATTGTGTACGTAATTCCCTGAGCCCTGAGTATGTCCCTCTGGCGCGGCGGGAGCAGTGACGACGCCACTACGAGCTCGCTGTCTTCCCTAGCCGCCAGTGATACACGATCAGCCTGGCGCAACGACTTTATGAGGTAAGCAATTCTTCCACAAAATTAAGAGCAAAGGTCATCCGTCCTGATGATGATTTGTTTAAAATCGTTTCTTTAGCATGACTATAAAATTTTCCTCATCATGACTGTTTTAACTTTTATCGTCGTCCAGTGTAGAAACGGGAAAGCAGGTGAACGGGCGGTTTTTCTCTACCGTCAGAGAGAGACGATAAATTATTGTAAATGAAATCCTCAAATTTCGTTGTATTTTATTGTTCAAAGTTTAAAAGATACCTTAGCGCTGGACATGTCAAGTTATATTAATGTATTAGATATTCAAACATATGGAAGAACAAATGATATTATTTATAAAATACAACAAATTGTTTCCGATAATGAGGACAGCGGAACGAACAAGCAAACAGGATTTTATTTTACAGTATTTAATTTTGAATGTGGCAAAAATAGTATTTTATGTGCGATATTACGAAATTATACACCTTTTACTTCTTTTACTTTAATTACTCTACTTAGCAAAGCAAGCAATGTAAGGCCACGTCGCAACGCATCATGATTTTAATGACGATCGTATAATTGTGGTCAATTATCGAGTCACATACTCTATATAATTGTATGTATAATCCTCCCCAATTTTATTGATAACGTTAACACTATTTTGTACAGATATAATAGCAAGAGTTCGACCACTTTATTTATGCATTACGGCGCGGCCGATCTATGTGTAGACTTTTCTATGAATTTATTCCAGTTAGCCTACTTTTACACTACACTTAAATAATACATACATTGTGGTTACTTAATGTACAATATTTTGAATAATTGAATTAATTTTAATATATGCTTTGCTTTGGCCTGAAGTATTATATGTATACTAATATTTTATTAATCAATTTATTCTGTGATTAATTAACATTATGATTGCTTTATCTGCAGGATCGTAAAAGGTTTCCCGCCTGTCTCGCCTTTTATTGGCGTTAGCCCAACTCTGTGCTATTTGCTGAAAGAAAAGAAGCCCCTGTGTTGTCTCCAGTTAGCACAAGTGTGTGAGCATTGCGCATACCGAAATGCAAAAGAATATCAATGGCAGAACAAAACAATCATTCTAGCGGCTGACTATGCCTCAAATGGAATCTATAACTTTATTATCCCCCTGCGTGCCCATTTCAGATCCAAAACTTCATTAAATCCTATTATACTTTTATTGGAGCGCAGACCAGATATAGCTTTCCTGGACTCGATTTCTTATTTTCCATTGGTTTATTGGATGCTCGGTTCTATTGATTGGTACGTATAAATCGTATTAATATAGCAATTATTTATTTGAAATCATGAAACTAAATCATCAATATTTTTAATAGTTTGGATGATCTCCTCCGCGCTGGAATAACTTTGGCAGAGAACGTAGTGGTTGTCAATAAGGAATTATCTAATTCCGCTGAAGAAGACAGTCTCTCGGATTGCAATACGATTGTGGCAGTTCAGACGATGTTCAAGTAAACATATTCATTACAATTTTATTATTTATGCAGAAAATTTATGTATTTATGACATTTGGCATTGCGAATAATACTATATATTGTGTAAACTTTGGCGAATTGAGTTCAAATTTGAAATAATGGCTTAGCGAAAACTTTTTGCGCAATAGCGTTTTAAAAATCGCTTGATTGTTATTATTTTTTAATCAGTTTTTTCCATATTAGCGTCTAATCGTGTTAAATGAAAGGAATGGAATATTATATAATAAAAAAATACTTTTCGGTTAAAAAATTAAATATTGTTTTATTATTTTCAGATTCTTTCCATCTATTAAATCCATAACGGAACTGTCTCAGTCTTCGAATATGCGGTTTATGCAATTTAGAGCTCATGATAAATACGCGCTACATTTATCTAAAATGGAAAAGG
The DNA here is from genome assembly GCA_015832385.1 of Elymnias hypermnestra. Lineage (NCBI taxonomy): Eukaryota > Metazoa > Arthropoda > Insecta > Lepidoptera > Nymphalidae > Elymnias > Elymnias hypermnestra. Next base: position 537,891 of record JACTOM010000008.1, on the reverse strand, counting down.
TTTGATACGACGATTTTACAGATATTCACCTTTAGATTTAGAGCTAAAATATTTTAAATAAGACTTTGTTTTTACAGCGTGAAAAAGAAAGGGGCTCCCACATCTCGTACATGTTCCGGTTGCCATTTGCAGCCGGTTCCGTCTTTTCTGCCTCCATGTTAGACACATTACTTTATCAAGCGTTTGTTAAAGACTATGTTATAACATTCGTCAGATTACTGTTGGGTGTAGATCAGGCTCCAGGTTCTGGATTCCTCACCTCTGTAAGTCGTTTGCACACATTACAACAAATTACTGGCTAGCGAGTGTTTCATAACACCATTTCCATCTCATCTCATACGCCATGCGAAAATCAATACATATAACTTAATTTAGCGACTTTAATGTTATTGATTGTTAATTAAATGTGTAGTTAATAATTTGGCATTGCCTGCAAAAGTAATAAAGTGACTTTGGAATTGTGGCAGATGAAAATTACGAAGGAGGATATGTGGATCCGTACATATGGTCGACTGTATCAAAAGTTATGTTCTACAACTTGCGAGATTCCCATTGGGATATATCGCACTCAGGACACAAGCCTGGCTGATCAGGCTCACCACGTGAGTATGTCGCCACGGACCCCATCAAAGTGGTTTTGGTCACGCCTCGCGGGAATGCGACCATCGCGCGCCTCGGTGAGTCGGTCAACTATGTAACTCTCTCAGATAATGCTCCTTAAATACAGTCCTTCGCCGCCGCCTACCGCCTACATTGATTATTGAGTACTAGTTAAAACATTTAAAATTAAATTAACACACCTTACATCCGAGTAGTCCTAGTCCTTGGACTGTATTTCGGGTTCAAGTTTTGATCCTACTTTATCTTTACTTCGGGTGAACGTTACACTTTTTCATTGTGAACTGTCTATATACATTTGTGCCGACACTTGTGGCGTTTTTGTATACTAGTTTTTAGCTACCTATAAAACTTTTTGTACCTCATATAATATTCAAGTTTCTTATAAAACGTAAGTACACGAGCTTAATTTTCTATTCAATCGCAAACTGCTATAGCCAAAAAGTCGAACTTTTGTGCTTTTGCTAAGACGGATCTGACTAAAGAGTGTTTCCTATTTCATCCAACGAAATCCATCGCGGCTGGTCAAAGTTTATACCAAATTATTTCCCAGACAACATCAAATGCACATCTAACTATATCGAACTCGATGATCGCAATCCCGCCCATATATTATTGTCTTAGTATGTGTTTTGCATGGACTGTTAGCAAGAATAGATTTGAGCGACGACATTTTATCACCTAAACGTAGTGATGGACCACCGTCGATTTAACTTGCAAGAAAATTTGCTTCTAAACGCAAAATGCGTAAACACCCTTCATCAGTATCCGAATATGAAAGAGACCTTTGCATGGTTCCCAATTTATACTTTTTAATCAAAAATGTATTGAATAACAGATTGGTAATCAAAATTTGCTCATGATTGCCTTAGCTTTTATCTAAAATTCACTTCAAGCCTTATACAGCAGAGCCTTTTATATTCAGTCTTTTCCTTATTGTCACGAGATTCGAACACTTCTTGCATGCCTCTCCATAAATACGTAGATTGCTATTTAGGTCTATCACGCGTCACAACTTTGATGCTCTCTCGTAATGTCCAGTCGAAAATAGTTTTTGTATAAATATTACGAAAACGGTATGATATAAATTCTGCAAATTGGATTAATAATTTGAGTGTGCGAGCGAGCGTCCCACTAGAGTTTTGTAGGCGTAGCAGAAGTGTGATAGGACAGTTGCAGCAGGCCTCGGGAGAAACTGGGTTAGCAGAAGATGGAATAACGGAGAGGACAGATAGAGAACGCAATCGGCGCCGTCCAACGGGCTGCCTCAGCGGCTGCTACGGGGAACGCACCCCTGCGGTAAGCTATTTGCCGCTGTTAGACTTCGGACGGTAAGCAGACTGACCGGTTTCACAGAAGGACTAATGGAGAAGTGCTTTCACTAATTATAATTTATAATAGCTTTTATGTCCTTCCTGTTGGATGGTCCGCTCACTTCTTCCAGGACATCAAATATTATGTTCAAGAGGGACATTGAAAGATTTACCCAGGCGTTCATTATTACATAAATGATGAAAATATATAAAAACATTATTTGCTATTAAATAGAATTGGATTGTTTCCATTTTTAATCAACACGATCCTTATACAATTTCAAAAACTACTTTAAATTACTTTGGATTCATAAAATAATGAAGGAAACTTGGTCAAATAATTGATTGAAAATTTAATAGTTTAATTTTAACACGCTGATGTAAAGGTATTTCATGTTTATTATTCATAATAAATTGATCATTTTATCATGATTATATTATTAGAAAGTAGATTAAAATAGATATTTTAGCAATTCGCAAGCTTTAAATAACGCTAGTGTGTACAAGTAGACATTGTGCGATTTTGCACTTTGGTAATATTTAGCTCTGGAGAATCTTTTTTACATCGGAACGTTAATAATATTAGCAGAACTTTAAACGGCATAAAGGAAAATAAAAACTTAAGCTACAGTTTTGATTATTAAAACAGCTCGAAAATGTTATTTATATTGCAGTTATAAATCTATCTAGGGAACGCTTCATAAGTAAAGTAATTGAAAGACTTTCCTGAAACCAATTATCAGATATTGTTATTATTCCTATAATATTATTAACAATTCTGACTAAAACCTAAAGTAGATATTAAGGTCATGACTTAGAGGTGTTCGTATTATTCATGAATTTATTTTGTTAACTAGTTTAGTGTACTCATTGAAATTGGCAAACAAGTCTTAATTGCGTATCATAAGAGTGCAAAACGTCTTTTGTTCTCAATTTTTGATTTTAAAATCCATTTAGTTATTCAGCTTCCTAGATTAATTTTAAACGTAGAGTTTTAGAAATTTTGCATTCATATGAAATAAATCGCACCCGATCGTGAAAGAATAAAACGGAGACCTTATAATTTAGTCTTCTTTGTGCTGTCATTTGTTAAAAAATAAGCAGGCAGTCAAGCAGCACAAATAAGCAGGAAATAATGCATGTATCCGATAGTATAAAATTATCTCACTATATAATTTAATATGTTAAATCTTTTAATACCCCCACGAATTTACAGTATTCAACAAGTTTAGCAGATGAGGCTAGAGACAATCATGCCCAACAAATTGAAAGAGCAGAGATAGCTAATCTTGTACGATCTCGAATGGAATCATTAAAATTAACGGGCATTGATTATGATGATGTTAGCGAGAAGCGAAACAGCCTATCATATGTCATCATAAATCCAAGCTGCGATCTCAATTTACAAGAAGGCGATATAATGTTAGTATTATTTTAATCGTCATTTTCTTAAATATAGATCAATCCGAAATTATTGATGTCGCTAATTAATGTAATTACTGATGTAGATTATAGATGTAGATGGCCAAGTATGTTGTCGAGTCGAGTAACATTAATAAAAATCAGATAATTTTTTAGCATACTTTTTAATGGTAAAAGGTGGTCTACACCTAGGTTGAATATTATAGAAAAATGACAAATTTTTCTTAACTGCTGTTGACACAATTGTCAAGGAGAAAAGAAAATAAACTACTCTATATTTATTTCAGATACTTGGTCCGCCCTTCACCCTTTTCAGCACAGAAAACCTTCGAACGTCATAATAGCCGCCGCAAATCAAACATCAGTTTTTGCTCTGGAGCCTTGATTCAAGCTGCTGCCGCAGGAAGTCGACGTGGCTCTGCTCTTGCGGGTCTCAGTAGCCTCTCACCTAGAGCACCGCCTCTTACTTCTACAAAAGCAAATTCACTTTCTCTGCCCGATAGTCCAACCATCATTACAGACTTCCGCGGCCGTTCTAATTCCCTTCGTGTCGTCGACGATATCTTGCTGCGCCGTTCTAACTCACTGCGTCAGGGCATCGGGCCTGTAATAAGCACTCGACGCCGTAAAAGCAGTCTCGAGGAGATTGGGATATCGCATTTCAACTCCTTGCTACAACATCAACAACAGCAACAACAACAGGATGCCAATGCTATTAAAATCGCTCTAAATGGCAGCATCGGTCTGGAAGTTACTCCACCTGATGAAGGTCCTATCGATCGTCTAGGTGGACCATTTGGAGGATATCAAGATATAGCTGCTGCATTACCTTCGACTTCGACCGGATCTGGACTACCGCCTACTCCAGATCCGCAACATCTTCAGGGGACAATTGTATGATACCACCTTATGTGGGGACGGCGACTCAGTTCCGTCGTGAGGAACAAGTGGAAATAAGCCACGGTGACTCCGGCTCGGTACAATACTCTCGGAACGCATTTTTGTCTCGTAGCGTCTCTACTATGCACTTACACGTAGTGTCTTAACTTTTAACTTTATATTTTCCAAAGAAACTTCAGTGAGTGAGTGGTTCGGAACAATACGCGGTGTGTATCTGTGTATTGTATGAGGGATCAACTAGTTAATATGTAAAGGAAATATTATGGCCTAAGGCTGTATATAGCGAGGCTTTCTTTGGTGTTATTGTATTAATGATGTAAATAGCAGTACCTATGTCTTTCAAGAATACTCTTACACTATAACAAAAATTTACGAAATAATTCTAGTGAATGTATTTAATATAATGAAATAAAAAGTAGCGAATATTTACTTTAACATATATTTAATAGAAATGTATTATATCAATTTGAATTTCATAATAGATTCCATTCAGAATATATACGAATATCATTAACATTAGATTTGTTGACTTGATCTTTTAATTCTATTAGCATCGATGAATACTAATAAAGTCTTTACGACCTGCATATCGTATTTATTTCAACACCCTATTTTTCACTCAATACATATCTCATATTAAAGTTTTAAAAAATACAGGCAAATTTAGGATATTTAACTTTCAAAGTCTAGAGTAGTAGGAAACTGTGTGGGTCACAAATGTTACTAACTGGAAATGTTGATGATATTGCGCATTTTCATATAAAAAATACATTATTCCTTGTTCATATAACAATATACACAAAGTTCCACCGAGAACGTAACATTATTTATATAGCACCAAGAACAATCTTTGCTTTCTAGACGTATAAGCTGGAGAAGCTCCCTCCAACGTTGGAACAAGGCTCTGTGTACTCGAATTTGATCTTTCAAATCCTCACCATCGGACTTACAGCCATTTATCGATGGAATATTTAAAATAAATTAATTATACTTTATCTTATTATAACTCCAATATATTATTCATTTCATATATTCATTTAAACGAGTTATATAGATTTAATATAAAGTATGTATTGACTATTTGAACGGGTACATATCACGATGGCGATTTTTAATTTTTAATTTTGCCGATATTTCGACCCAGTTGCATGGATCGTGGTCACGACGATACTGCTGTGGTCGGTTGTGTCAAGCTGTCAAGGGCAGAATCTGTCTACCCTACGTCTGATTCTTTTATTTTTCACGGCACCCACATCCATCAATTAAAAAATCGCCATCGTGATATGTACCCGTTCAAATAGTCAATATGTTAATAAACCACGAAAATTTAAGTTTAAAACAATTAGTTAAAGTATGTATGTATGGCCAAAAGAAATTAGGACATCTTGCGCGCCATCTCAACCATAATTTAATAACCTGCTTCCATCAATTGCGCGACTGTTTTAATAGCTATTATACCTTGAGCTATAAACAAGATAAGCAATGGATAGTCCAGCCTTGTGACAAATTGTCTCAGATAGTAATAAGCCGAAAGGCGAGTGCTACAATGGCTGGTTGTAACTTCGTAGCTGTTTTAATCATCGTAAGATATTTTTTTACATTACAACGTTGAGGATAATTATCTTATTCTATTTTACACAATTATTTCTTTTTTAAACACGTAATCTTATAAGAATATAAATAAAATTATATACAAAATCTAATATCAAACTGAGTTAAAACACTAATCAAATTACACGAAACTATCCTATATGAAATACAGAACGATCTAAATGAATCACGTAAAGCTAAAGTCTAACATTTGTAAACTAACTAAATATCTAGATTTTGTACAAAAGTCCCAGACATAATACGAATGTAGTACTATTTAGTTACATTTTGTCGTATGCAAATATTAAGTACAAACAAGGAAAATGTTAAATACACATAATACAAGATTGAAGATTTTTAGATCCAGTTATATACAGGGATATTTAAAATTCACCATATTCTTTAAATAATGCTTATACATGTTATTGTACAAATATAAATGACATGAGTGTATGTTCTAACGAGATAAAGAGTTTGAATAACCTAATGTATCGTAACATCTGATATAATTTTGAGTTCACATAATCTAAGAGCATTAATTTTTGGAAAATATAAATAATCTCACCAATGAATTACAGGTAGCGCTCTTAAGTAAATTAACTGTACTTGAGCAATTTGAAAGGGTAAGTTAAATATGTAACTTTAAAAGTAAATTAATAAGATCCAAAATATTTCAGACCCAAGTCTGCTTGCTACATGCTCCATATTAAAACCTTTTGGAAAAATAACTTTGGGGCTATGGGGTCCAAAAAGACGAACTTACTTTAAAGATCTGTCATCTGCTGCTAGTATAAAAATGTCAATTCTTACGCCTCGTTCTATCCTGAAATCTTTAAACTATATTGAAAGAAACCTTAACTTTTTACGTGAGCTTTAAATAGATGACGGTTTACCAAGACACGCTACATTTTAAAAGAACCTTAAGATGTTAAGGAGTCTTACACATTCGTGATTGTAGTAATACCTAAAATACCATGACACCGAAGTAAATGTATTATACTCGCTGAGCCCCGACTTCGTCTGCGTGGAATGTTTTTTTGGGTATATTTACAAATAAGAAACATACGTATATATACTTCAATGAGCTGTGGAATTTCCTTAAATTTACTTTTGATAGTATCCATCATCATTGACTTGCCCTTATCCCCCTTATCCTAGGTGGGGTCGGCACAGCATGTTTCCTTTCCCCACTTCACTCTATCCGCTGTCATTTCTACATTCACACACCTTACACATATTCTATTTCACACATTTTATGGTCGCCTTCTCCCGGCCCTGCCGCTTACCATCTTATTTAGGGCCCTCTTGCATACATGGCTAACCTCCCTTCTCATGACATGCCCATACCAGGATAGCCTTCCACTCCTTAACTTCTCGGTCACTGGTGCTACTTTCACACTTCCTCTAATATACTCATTCCTAATCTTATATAATATTTATCACTTCACACATCTATCTCAACATTCGCATCTCCGCTGCATGCAATTTCCTTTCATTCTCCCCTTTGGTGGCCCAGCACTCTGATCCATACATGTTGATAGTTTCCATTAAATCAAAAAAAAAATCTGACCAAGGTTTACATATATAATATAATATAATATAATAAGCTTTATTGAATATATTGAAGTTTTACATACCATAAAAAAAATAGTTTGTAAATGTGAAGTTTGAATTTTGTTTTATCTGAATATTAGATTTGTTTATTAACACCCCCGCAACCCTCATTGTGGGTGGAATTTCGTAAAATCCATACCAAAATTCAAGTCTTTCAAGACTTTCAAACTATCCCGCCGATATACCCTAAACCGGTTTCTTTGGAAAGACAACCAAGCGAAAATGGTTTTAAATTATTAAACTCAATCATTCGATCACTAACTCTCTCATCAACTCAACTCAACTCACTCATCACAGACATTTAAAACTAATCATGATTGATTTCATATTTAGCAAAGTAACTCATTAAGCAATATAGACAGTCACTTACTACGACTTTCTCCATATTCGCATAGGTTAGGAACTACACGAATGGGGAACAGCTAGTACTCTATAAATGCGCTGCCTGAAAAGTGGCTTTGATTAGTGAAAGCTTTATTAAAATCCCTTTCTCCACTGTTTGCTAATTACTATTAATTGCTAATAAATTTTAATAATAATTATTATAAATTGCAGCTTACAAGAACTTGTTCCGCAAAGGTCTGTGTTGTTTATTTTTATAACAATTGACATCATTATTATATCTAAACTTTAAGTATAATTAACTTCCGCTTTTTCTAGTGTAAAGGAAATGATTGTCATTCAAAGGTAGGTCATTTAATGGTATTACATTTAATAATCTAAGAACTATTTGTATCCCCAGCGTTTGTTACTTACCCACAAAGAAATTAATTTTATTTTGTTTATTTATTGGAAAGCATGTAGGAGCATCAAAAGAACTAAATTTGATAATTGGATTGGAAAAGACAGGTTAACTACTTGGGTGGAATCAGAGATTGCGCTGCGAACGCAATTTATTATATGAAGACTTGTTATTGACTTTTTCTATAGACATTGAAGTATGTCAAGTGTTAACGAATCTATGGCCAAAGTTAGTCTATGACAGTGGTATAAGTGGACGATCGAGAAGGGAGTGGACTTAGTGACTTATGAGGCACCACTTCCATCACACGCATCTCTGAGATCACCGCGTTCTAACCAGTAATTTATAAATAATAAGTAAAGGTAAAAAAAGGGAAGTAGCAGCCCATTAACGTCCCACTGCTGGACACAGGCCTCCTCACTCATATGAGAGAGGGTTTTTAGAGCATAGTCCCACCACTCTTCTCCACTGCGGAATTGACAGGCATAGTACTCAAGTGTACTCTCTATTCCTTCATTCTCATAGTCCGATGTGACGGGAGTCCGACACGACCGGAGAGAGATCCGGCGCAGGACCGACGGCTTAACGTGCTCTCCGAGGCGCGAGAGTGGATCACACCGCCATCTTCCCAACTTCGGGCAAATATTGAGCAAATCTTAACAGAAAACTCAATATTGATTTTGAAATGGCCCGACCAGGGGCTCGAACCCAGGACCTCATGTCTGTAGTCGAACATGCTAACCACTAGACCAATGAGGCAATTAAATAAATAAAATAATAAGTGATTTGTTGTAATTCAATAGTTAACATTATAATCTAATAATATCAGCCCATGTTATTTCGGAATAAACCCTCAATATGAGTCACCACGAGGACACATTAGGATCGAGAGGGGCTCAACCCGTCATATATACTTAGTCTGGCCATAAATACTGTTACAATTAAAAATAAAATATTACACTTGAAATTTGAATCTGTCATTTTTATATGACTTCATTTAGTTTTTTCATTTGGCGCCAATACATTGTACAATATTTTGCGTCATTAAAATGGAGTGCCGTGATATAGAGAACCGAATCGCTGTAATTGCGTTACAGATAATAGGTATAAAATCAAATGCAATTTTTAAAACTCTCCATACATATTACTAAAATGTTTATGAACCGGGCTATCAATAGGTACAATGCTCTGTTTGTGACCAAAAAACATCTGGTCGTCCACGTACTGTTCTAACGAATAAGGTGATCAAAGCAGTAACAGAAAGAATTCAATTAAATCCTGTCCGAAAGGATTTTATCTCGGGAGATGAAGATAGCACCTAGAACCATGTCTCATATTTTAAAGATGACTTAGGACTTGCAGCCTAAAAGAGACGTACTGGTCATGTCTTAACTGATGATTTAAAAAAAAACACGGAGATTAAATTGAAACATCTACTGAAGCGGTACGCAAAGGAAGGTCACAGCAAAATTTTTTTGTTTACGGATGAGAAATTTTTTATCATTGAGCAACATTTTAACAATCAAAATGGTCGAATTTATGTACAAAGCTCTAAGCTTCTCAATTGGTCGACGGAGTCCAATGTTGGCACTATCCGCCTTCACTGATGGTTTGGTAGCCTATTAACTACGTAGATGTAACTTAGCCGTACTTTTGGAAAAAAGGTATCAATACATCGGCACAAGTGTATCAAGATAGCATTAATGAGAAGGTAGTGAAGCGCCTTAACAACCTCATATTCAAAACCCAGGAATGGTCCTTCCAGCAAGACTCGGTGCCAGGTCATAAAGCTGGGTCTACGCAGTCTTGGTTGGAATCGAACGTTTCGGACCTCATCAGAGCGGACGACTGACCGTCGTCTAGCCCTTATCTTAATCCGCTGGATTATGATTTATGGTCAGTTTTAAAGAGTGCAGCTTGCTCTAAACACCATGATAATTTGTAGTCTCTAAAACAATCAAAAGAAATTTTCACATGGGAAGAATACGTGCTTCTATTTATATTTAATATGATAAGGATTAATACAGAGGTATGAATAATACGATTTGATAATCGTCGGCACTTTCCTTTACTTTTAAAATGCATAAAAGTAATTCTAATGGCATAACTACAGTTGTTGGACAGATTGTAAAACCTTTTTTTTTGTTCTATCTTCAGTTCAAAAGTTTTCGCAGCGAACGCGATAACAGATTTTTTGATTCACACCTTGGGTGACATTAATTCTTAGGGATCCATTTTTTTTTTGAGACAGTAATGTAGCCTATATCGCTCAGTGAAAATGCAGTTTTCTAATGTTGAAAACATTTTTAAAATCGATCCAGTAGTTTTTGTGGGAAAATGTAACAAACTTACATACTCTCATGGAATATCAGCAAGTAGATGGTTTCGTTTGGAAATCACCGGAAAGAGATTATATATTATGTAAACATAAAGATAGTCAACCTTATGATATCACAATATGAATCCTATATTCGTTTACTGCCTATTTTCCATTTTAAAAAAAGCTAAATAAGAGCTTTAAATATTATTTTACGTTATAAATGACAAATGTTTTGTTTTGTTTTTAAATTGTGTCTTCTCCAAATCGAACTAAAGTTTTCAATAAAAAGATTTTAAATTCCATCGAATACCAATGGGCTAATGAACATGGTCGAAAAATTATCGAAATGTTTCACTGCATTTCGTTCCTTTAGTTAAGTGCGTAAACCTGAAAGAGCTTTTATATTTAGCAAATCTTCCCTTTTTAGAGAAAATACTACAATTGACTCAAACTTATACACTGTTATTTCATTTTAAGTGCTCAGGAAGTATGTCTTCAGCAACGGTATGTATATACAAGTAATAGAAGCTAAAATTACAATGAATTAATATGCATGCACATTATAATTTAATACAAAACAAATTTAAATAATCAATTAATATTTATGAGAAAACATATTAACATCGAGTGTCATCAACAAGTGAAAAACAAAAATATTTGAACTTAACTGTATGAATAAAAAGGATTTTATTAAGTAGGGATTTAAAAATTATTATAAGTTACTTATGTAAAAAACGATTTTTTTATAGGCAGTAGGCTTCAATGCAACGGCGTTGGTAAAATTTCAATTTATTTTATGAGGCTTTGTTGTTTTTATGGTGTAAAATATATTTTGTTCAATCACTAAGCACATTTAACTCTTCTTTTTTATTTGCTTATCATAAACAAAATACATATATAAGTTGATAAGTACATATTCTTTGAAATTATTATTTGTTATCACAGGTATCAGGCGATCTTTCAACAGTAGAAGTAAATTTACACTTATTTCATATGATCAATATATTTTCTTCAGCCGCTTTTATGTTAAACTAAAATTACTTTCGACAGTGCTATGGACCATTTTGTGAAGCAATTGTATGTATTTTAAAATGAAGTTCAAACATAAACTTGTACTTATATTTATAAAATAATAATAGGCTTTATTTTCCTGTATACAGTGCAATGGCATACTAAACATATGCATGTCAAAGGTAGGATATCTTAATCCTAAAAGAGTTCAAACAATATATTGAAATAATTATAGCTTTTGAAGTGAGACTTCTTTAGGCGCATGAGGGTAAAATATTTACGGATGAATTGCGTGATTAGTGTCACAAAGATGTGCAGCGTTTTTTATGCTACTTCGAATTGAAGGTTAAGTAGTTTGAATGTTTACAAATCACATGGGGGATTTTAATTTGCCACTCATCATTTAATAATTTAATATACTATTTCGCATAAAATATAAAATAACAATATTTCATCAATTCTCTTTTCTAAATTTAAAATTCAAAAACAAAATTTAATGTATAATTTCTAATATTGGCAAAAAACACTTGGCATTTTTATTTACAACTCGTCATTTGAGACTTCAATAAATTATTTGTATTAATTTTCAACACTTAATATTTTAATTACAATTAATTCCCTACATCTTCCTTTTTCCCTCCCCCTCTAAGTCTCGGAAATCTAAAGTTTTAGATTTGTATAAATATAACATACATACATACATACATAGCATCACGCCTCATTCCCATAGGGGTAGGCAGAGACAACATCCTTCCACTTGCCACGATCCTTGCATATCTCCTTCGCTTCTTTCAATCTCATTAAATCTTTCATACAAGTTCGTCGGTTTAGAGTACTCTTGACCTGGCCGTTATTTAAAATGTCCTGGATTTGGTCCAGGAACGTTCGCCTCGGTCTTCCCCTTCCAACTTTCGCATTCACTCTTGACTCATAAATCCTTTTTGTCAGTCTCCTTTCATTCATTCTCTCTACATGCCCAAACCATCTAAGCATACCTTTTTCAATTTTAGTCACTACGTCTTCTTTTATACCACAACGTTCTCTTATCACACTATTTCTCACTCTGTCACTCAGTTTTAATCCACTCATGCTTCTCAACGCTCTCATCTCTACCGCATTTATTTTACTTTTGTGATTCTTCTGCCATACCCAACTTTCACTACCATACATAAGTGTTGGCACCAACACTCCAGCATGCACTGCCAGTCTAGCCCTTTGAGACACCATCTGGCTATTCATAAAAGCATGCAGAGCACCATTTACCATATTCCCTGCATTCACTCTCCTTTCGATATCACTTTCACATGTTCCATCTTTTGTAAATTTAGATCCCAAGTATACAAATTCTTTCACCTCTTCCACTTGTTCCCCATCTATCAAAATATTGCCATTCATCATAGATTCATCTCGTTCAAAAAGCATAACTTTCGTTTTGTTTACATTCACTTTCATTCCTTTCCCTTTCAAAGCTTCATTCATAATATTTAGCATCTCCTGAAGCTCGTTAGCGGATGACGCAAGTATTACTTGATCATCAGCGTAGAGTAAACATTTGATGAGTAATTCATTCATTCTTAACCCATACATACATTCTTTTAAATCTGTCAAACATTTATCCATGAAAAGGTTGAACAGCCATGGTGACGCAACACATCCCTGTCGAACACCTCTTTCGACAGGAAACCACTCCGTGTACGCTCCGTTTATTCTGACACAGGCACTAGAACCCTCATAGAGAGACTTCAATGCTTGGATCAGACAACCGCTCACCCCATACGTAGATAACGTTGACCACAGCTCATTCCTCACCACTCGATCATAGGCCTTTTCTAAATCTACGAACGCGCAATAAACTTTTTGGTGTTTAGCCAAACATTTTTCAGTTATGCACCGTAAAGAAAAGACCTGATCCGTACATCCCATTCCTCTTCTAAATCCCGCTTGCACGTCCCATATTTTCCCATCAGTTTCATTAATCACCCTTTCAATTAATATCTTTGCATACAATTTGCCGACGACACTAAGAAGGCTGATACCGCGGTAATTTTTGCACTCCTGCTGTGACCCTTTTCCTTTATATAGAGGGACAATTACGGCCTTGCTCCAATCTCTTGGGACTTGACCTTTCTCCCAGCATATATTGAAAAGGCAGTACAGCTGAGCTACCACAATCCCGCGGCCAGCCTTCAGCATCTCGACTGACACTCTGTCATACCCAGCAGCCTTACCTGATTTCATACCTTTTATCGCTTTCATGATGTCATCCATACTAATCTCGCTATCACTTGTCTTACATTCATTGCTATCCGCAGAGGCCATATTTACCTCTGCTTCATTTCTTTCAAACAAACTTTCAAAATGATCCTTCCATCTCTTCAATATCCATTCTTCTCCTTTTATTAAACTTCCATCTAAACTTCTGATTTTACAAAGCTCCGAGGAAGTAGATCTCCCTCGGGCAAATTGTATTGATTTCCAGAAAAACTTTTTGTTTGACTGAAAATCATCAGAAAGTCTCCTATCATACATATCACTGTATTCTTCTTTTTTCTTTCTTACAGCTTCTTTCACGATTACTTTCACCCTTTTGTATTCCATTCTTGCCTTTTTTACGTCATCATTCGTTGCCTTTTGCATTCGTTGGTTCGCTTTTGTAGCCAACCAATCGGACCAAGCTTTCTTCTTTTCACACACAGCTGCTTGAACATTTTTGTCCATCCACAAATTCTTCTCTTTCTTACCTTTCCTCCTTTTAGACACGCCACATACATCAATAGCAGCACCAACCACTCCATCTTTAAATTTATTCCATAAACTTTCAATCTCATTTCCTTCGTCTTCACTCTTGAATCGCCCACTCAAATTTTTCAGATATTCTTCTCTAACATCCTCTTCTTGCAATCTCTCCACTTTTATTCGTTCAAGAATGCTCGAGGTTTCCTTCTTTCTATGGCGCCACCGATTAAAAAGACCACCGATTCGGGCAATAAATATAAACAAGACAATAATTACTTTGGCAAAGAAGTTTCACTTCCGACAATGTTTTATTTTTTTAAGTACAACATTACTAAACTATAAAAAGCAAAAGTGAACAAGAACAATGTTTTAACAACAAACACACATTGAAACTACATAGTTTTCTTTGGAACTCAAATAGCATTATCACCTACGTTAAGTTAACATAATATTATCGTTGGGGAGGTAAATTATTTATGCATTAAAGAGCCTGCGACATGTTATATAAAACAAGGAGTAAATTTAAGACGCACAGAATCTCTACAACATTATTTTACCCCTTTATTTCCTTGTATGTGTACTTTTGACTATGAGAGATTCGACTATGGCCATATACCAACCACTGTATTCCTATTTTATTTTAGTGTTTCGGTAGAGCTTGCCTTTCCAAAGTAAGTGGTTTTAATACGTTAAGTTAAAGTCAAGATGTACAGGTATCTTGACTTTTTCAATAGTAAATAAAATTCTTTTTTTTCATCCACTCAAGTTCCAATACAATTTTCTTTTATTTACCGTGGATGGTATTCAATGTTAATACTTCTTTTTTTCAAATGATAACTCAATAATTCATTTTTAGCATGGTAAGAAAACAAAATAATTAATAAATTGAAATTACAGTGCACCGCTGGATCGTGTTTGACTTTGGTATGTTACATTATTAATATATCAATAGTTTGACGCATTGTAATTATGTTATTCACTACAGGATTATTTTACTAGGGCGATGGTACGTCATCAAATGCAGAGGTAAGTCAAATTGGTGTTAATACATTTTTAATATCTTTGAACATTCGTTTTGAAACAATATATATATATATATATACACATTGTGTAAACTCTATGCTATATAGAGCTTGAATACTTGAACGATAAACTCCCTAACCTATCACTGTTGATAGCTCCATTGTCGATAGGTCCATAGGTTGATATTGCTGGCCACAAATTATACACCCTCTCTAAATATTGACAACGAAAATCTAAAGTAACATCTAGGTTATTTTATTAAAGTGAAACTTCTTAAGCGTCGTTTTTTATGCTAATTCGTTTGAAGGTTAGGTAGTTTTCATATTTACAAATAACATGTGGCATTTTAACTTGCCACTCGTTATTTCATATTTTTCAAAAAATATAAAATAAAAATATTTCATAAATTCTATTTTCTAAACTTTAAATTCAAAAACAAAATTTACCTAATATTTTCTAATTTTGACAAAAGAACAAGTGGCATTTCGTCATATGAGATTTCAACAAATTATTTGTATAAATTTTGGCCACTTAATATTTTAATGACAATTAAATTCCTAACATATCTTCCTTTTTCTCTCCCTCTAAGTCTCGGAAATCTACAGTTTTAGATTTGTATAAATATAAACAAGTCTTAAAAATTAGTTTGCCCAAGAAGTTTCACCTCTGAAATGTGTGATTTGTACGCACACACTTTTATTTTTTTTATTAGTACAAGTATAGTTTATACTTCTTAATAATTTGTTTATTGCACTTTCGTAGATGTAGAAAAGGCCTATGATCGAGTGGTGAGGAATGAGCTGTGGTCAATGTTATATAAGTATGACGTGAGAGGTAATCTGAATCAAGCATTGAAGTCTCTCTATGAGGGTTCTAGTGCTTGTGTCAGAATATACGGAGCGTATACGGAGTGGTTTGCTGTCGAAAGAGGTGTTCGAAAGGGATGTGTTGCGTCACCATGGCTGTTCAACCTTTCATGGATAACTGTTTGACAGATTTTAAAGAAAGTATGTATGGGTTAAGAATGAATGAATTACTCGTCAAATGTTTACTCTACGCTGATGATCAAGTAATACTTGCGACATCCGCTAATGACCTACAGGAGATGGTAAATATTATGAATGAAGCTTTGAAAGGGAAAGGAATAAAAGTGAATGTAAACAAAACGAAAGTTATGCTTTTTGAAAGAGATGAATCTATGATGAATGGCAATATTTTGATAGATGGGGACCAAATGGAAGAGGTGAAAGAATTTGTATACTTGGGACCTCATTTTTCAAAAGATGGAACATGTGAAAGTGATATTGAAAGGAGAGTGAATGCAGGCAATATGGTAAATGGTGCTCTGCACGCCTTTATAAATAGACAGATGGTGTCTCAAAGGGCCAGACTGGCTTTACAGGCTGGAGTGTTGGTGGCAACACTTATGTATGGTAGTGAAAGTTGGGTATGGCAGAAAAATCACAAAACTAAAATAAATGCGGTAGAGATGAGAGCGTTGAGAAGTATGAGTGGATTGAAACTGAGTGACAAAGTAATAGAAATGGTGTGATAAGAGAACGTTGTGGCATAAAAGAAGACGTAGTGACAAAAATTGAGAAAGGTATGCTTAGATAGTTTGGGCATGTAGAGAGAATGAATGAAAGGAGACTGACAAAAAGGATTTGCGAGTCAAGAGTGAATGCGAAAGTTGGAAGGGGAAGACCAAGGCGAACGATCCTGAACCAAATCCAGGACATTTTAAATAACGGCCAGGTCAAGACACTAAACCGACGAACTTGTATGAAAGGTTTAATGAGAATGAAAGAAGCGAGGGAGATATGCAAGGATCTTGGCAAGTGGAAGGACGTTGTCTCTGCCTACCCATATGGGAATGAGCCGTGATGCTATGTTTGTTTTCATATAATTATGTTTCTACTTATATTTCTGGCCTTGGTATTTCTATAGTCAATCTTTTTATATGCTGTTTATTATTTCCACCAAGAAATGCCACTCTTTTTATCGTAACATTCCTGATTCTTATTAAATGTGTTCTATGTCGTATAATGTAATCGCTTAACAATCGTAATGCGATTGTACCTACTTTTATCCAATTGTGTATTTTTATTAATCCAAAAATGAATATTTATAATTTAAATATACGCCACGAAAAGCTACAATGTATAGTTAAGCTATGACTTTATAATTTGTGAAAAAAAAAATATAATTAAATAATTGTATAATTTGTTTTATTTAGTGTGATGGGCACAAATGTCGATCAAACGTGAGTATCAGTTACAGTAGGTAAGCTTCCCAGTGGATTGGCAGACTACTCATATCCTTGCCTGCCTCATTGGTCTAGTGGGCTGTATTTTCAGTTACAGACATGAGGTCCTGGGTTCGAGTCCCGGGTCGGACAAATTCAAAAACCGATATTGAATTTTCTATTAAGATTTTCTCAATGTTTGTTCGAACTTGGGAAGTTGGCGGTGTGAATTACCCCCGTGCCTTTTTGAGCACGTTAAGCCATCGGTCCTGCGCCTCTCTCCAGTCGTGTCTGATTATCGTCCCATCGGACTAAGAGAAATGACTATGCCTGCCAATCCGCAGCTGTACAGAGTGGTGGATCTATGCTCTAACAACCCCCTCTCCTATGAGTGAAGATGCCTACTTTACATATTCTTGAATTGCTACAGAAATATGGATTTCATGTTCCGAGGGACCTTAATTCAAAGTCAAACGATGAACAACGTTTTAGTTGCAATATCTGATTAGTAAACGCATCGTCAATCACAGCCAGTTAAAGGCTCTTTATTGTGTATATTTATAAAGAGACAGTTAAAAATATCACATCCGGCAAATTGAATTAATTAATAAAACAAAATTTCTTCAACTTCTATTTTATTCATTAAATTAAAAACTAAATACACTATTATAATAATTATCCTAATCTTAAACAATGTAAAAATACAACGACTGTAATTTGATTTTTAATTAAAATACATTTTCCTAATCTAGGCAGATGTTCATTTTACAATCGCTGACTACGCGCCTCGTGTCGCATATGATTCAAGATTCGGTGATCGACTTAATCAATTAGACGAAAACCACCCAACCGATGTACCCCAAACCGTTTTATTAAAAAGGCAATAAAGCAAAATAGGTAACAGTAGATTACCACTAGACACATTTATGACGCGATTTTCAAAACTTTACGATTTATACAAATTTTAACAAAGTACTACTTCGCAATCTAGACAGTTACTAAGTCCACATTACTACCCGAGTAAGAAATGCACAGGAAGAGAAGCCATTACGTCAAATAATGATTTGTCAAAAGGTGGCCCTATTCGGTTTGTTATTTAAATTGTTGTGATACTGTTTATTGACATGTCTCATGATAAATGTCTCTTGTTTAATCTATGTACATATAATCAATCGCATAGAGATAGATACAGGGATTCGTAATATAGTCACAAGTTCGAATTTTGAATAAGCACTACTAAGTTCTCTTTGTAAAACTTATGTGCCTCATTGTTGTGGTTTAAAATATTGTGGAACAACCTGGAGGAAACACTGCATATCCCGCAAGTTTATTGAGATTTTCTCCCAGGAGAAATATTGGGGTATATGCAGTATTGTTTCCGGGAGCAATATTGAGGTATATACAGCGTAGCAACGCAGTCGGTCAATATGGTGGGTCTATATCCTAGAAACCCTCTACTCTTATAAGTCAGGCCTATGTCCTGCAAAGGAACATTAATAATCTATTATTTACAAATTGTGCTAACAAAGTCTTTCAATCTTTAGTGCACGGGTGACAATTGTTGGTCTAAGGTTAGTAATGAGCTATTTTTTACAATAATCACAAATACATAGCAATAGATTTTTTTGTAATTAGAAATGACTATTTATAAAATAGAATATGTATTAAGTTAAATCTCTTCTTGGTGTAGTATTATTACGTCATTATATTTCTGACTCGACAAGTTTTTTTCTGTCTTAAAATGAATATAAAATTCGAATTGGTGTGATCAATAAGTAAAATAATTATTTAAAAACATAGTGTTTCTTCTATTATTGTAATCTAATTGCAACATTCTTAGCCTTATTTTCTGGTTATTATATGAATAGTTTTTGTTCGTATTCTGATACGGGAACAGGCGACATACCAATATCACTTAACGACTGCCTGTGCCATTTATTATCGACGTTTAATTTGCTATACATATAATAATATATAAATTACTTATTTCGCGCATTCTGTCAATCGCTGACAATTAGGTCAAACGCCATAAGGTTACATTTAAAAAGTAAATAATGCCATTGCAGTATATGAATGTAGGTAACTGAATAATAAACATCTGACAGCAATAATAGAGATTAATTTATATACTCTTAAAAACAGAACAATTTCCTTTGTGTCTTCTCCAAATAATTTAACACTGGCGAGATAATCTGTGCCCAATTGGCACACCTGAAAGCCACTATACAAAGAAGTAGAAAAAGAAGAAAAGATTAAAGCGGTTTATAGTGGTTCAAAGTATTGTTTAAAGATTTAATTGGGAAAAGTTAAGGATATATGTTATTATTTTGAAATAAAGCACGTCAGACTGCCATAAAAATGGGATGTGTACCGTGAGTAAGATGCAGGAAATATTTTGAGATATTTATTAAAGTGTCAGGTTTGAAAATAAAGGAATCCACAGAAGTAGAGGCCAGCTTGCTTGTGAACCTCGTAGGATCGGAAGGTGAGATATTTTCGATATTTACATATGGCAAAGGTGAAAGTCAGTCTCACTTTCACCCAGTTCTAAATCAAATGTCACAATGCAACCTGTGATTTCAATTTTTTACAAGAAATCATCGCAACGGGTAATCATCAAGCCAATAAAAGTTAATTATTTATGTACAGAAATAATTTTCATTATAATAAATAATATCAACAGCTTTACTGTGTTATAAGTTATCAGACATTTAATAAACGTTTATCCACCTTTGTAATTTGGTTTCCTGTTAAAAGCTAGTTTCCTATTTCATTATTTTTTAGTGTCACGGAACGGGATGTGTGTCGGAGGTAATACAATTGCTTATATTTTATGATTGATTTGATTATAAAAAAATCTTGTTTTATATTTTATACAATCCGCATACATTATTTATTATTACGGATCTTTTTCAGTGCCATGGGAAAAGATGCAAAGCTAGTGTAAGAATTAATTTATTATGTTGCTTGGCTTATGAGATGCCAACATTTAGCCACGTTTCGCCGTTAGTTGCTAATGTAGATATTTTCAAAATGCATTTCAAATCAATATGACGAAATAAAGACATCGACTTTCGAATAAACCCATTTCTTAAGATTCTTCTAAAAACTAAATGAAAATAATATAATTCATTTGACAAAAGGTGTCGTTTAATTTTATATTCGCCTATTTATTGAATTCAGACAAATATTCAAATATATATGATGTACATAAAATATAATAAAAATTAAAGCACTGTTCTTCCCATTTAGTGTGCTGGAAATTCATGCGACTCCTTGGTAAATATTAATCATTTTACATCTCCGCTTCACGTACTTCTACTAGATTTATTAAAACCACAGAAGAACATTTGTACACATTTATCACATACCGAATAATAACAGGAAAAGTTTTAATTTTATTTTTAGTTCCATTATAGTTAATATTAGTTTTATAAACATAAATTTAATTCGATTATTTTTTGTACTTTAATATAATTTTTATATACTTATAAGATAGGTTTTATAATTTAATTCTTAATTTTACAAACAGAACTGTATAATTTGTTTCAGTGCACGGGCTACAGATGTCGTATAGCTAACAATTAAAACATTATTGAAATAACGTAATCGTCGATAACATAACTAAATAAGTAAATATTTTCAAATCACATACTGATTTTATTTAAAATTATCATGGCCCATTATTTAATTCCTTTTAAACCCTTTAGACGCACGATGTCGATGCTCTTACGAAGAACATTCTAAGTATGCTAACAATAGTAAAACGTTAATTTTTTTTTATTGCTGACAGTTTTTGGCCCTTGACTGTGATCTCACCTGATGGTAAGTCATGATACAGTCTAAGATGGAAGCGCGCTAATCCTGGCAAGAGGCGATATAGTTCTTATAAAATATATGGAAACTACGTAACATATCGATAAGTCACATGATCATAAGAACAAATTGTAATTTTCTAGTCGTTCGATGTAGAGTTATTCTACTTAGAATGTCATCTTGACTAGGGGAGCTGTACAATTTGTTCATTTGAGCATGTGACCTGTACTTTTTTTAAGCGTTTTACTGATGTTATCGCACTTAGAATGTCGTCGTCTATAGCGCTAGTACTGCTGATTGGTAGCCGCTGAGGTTAAGCAGCTGCATTTTACCTCTATGTTATTGGATAGAAAAAATCCATGTTTAATTCTTCATTTTTACACAATTTGTAATATATACTATCAGCCCTACTGAGCGCAAAAATTCTGCTGATAGAATGAATGACACTCCGCAGAACCCATAAAACCTAAACCTAGGTGACACCGATTTCGACACAGAACAACATTGCTGTGTAAGAAAAACTTTGGGTAACTATCTGGCTTAATATTATATATAACTTAATATTCCTTGTTACCAGATCATAAATCATTTTCTTTATATTATTTTCATAATGTCAATATTTTTTTAAGTGTATACAATATATTCAAATAATTATATATTACAATAAATACAATTATTTGTTATTAGTGTTTAATATTTTTCAATAGCATCATAAGCTGTGTTCCGAAAATATCACTCTGCTTAGTTCCCGATACCGTGAGAAAATGGGCAAAACCGTAGTCAGAGGCCGTTTACATTGTGAAAGGAGATCACCGCGAAATTTTGAAGTTGTGATGAGTGAATGAGTTAATTGTTCTAAAACTATTTTCCCATTATTGCTTTTCTAATGATACCGATTTGAGGCACATCGGTTGGATCATTTTAAAGCCTATGATGGACATAGGGAAAAACAATTTTAACCTTATGTCGTAGTGAGTGATTTATAGAACGAGTGATTGAGAGATCGAATGCATTCACGTGCATTAGTGAATCACTTATTTATGTGATTGAAAAAGTGAGTTTAGTGACGTAAACCATCTTATCATTATTGTCTCTCTAATAAAACCGGTTTTGGGCCACACTGCTTGTTGTTTAAATGGTTGCTAGCTAAGTCCATAACTTCATAAGTGAAACAACTTTTACCTTTTATGTATATGGCAGTAAGTGATCAAATGAATAAGGCAATGACTATGTAATAGAGTCGTCGCATAAGTGAGTGAATGAAAGTTTGATTGGATGATCGAATGAGTGAGCGAATGAATGCAATAGTGTGATTGAATGAGTAAGTAAATGGGTCATTGAGTGATGGACTAAGTGACTTTAGTAATATAACGCCATGTCGCATCATTTCCTTCTTTAAGTAATCGGTTGGATGGCTTCAATATGGTCTGTAACGGACAAATATGTTGGCTTATATTCTAAAGTTAAATCGTATACCGAGAAACCTACTGTATACCAAATAATATCACAAGACTTGTTCTTTTTATCTATTTTTATGTACATTATGTTCGTGTTGGACAGTGTGTTTGCGCGGGGTTTTGTATTGTATATAATAGCGGAGGAGGTTGCTGGGCAGACGCAGGAGGGTAATGCCCGTGAGTCCGTCTGTGTGCATGTAGAGCTGTTCCCTATAATAAAAGAAAATAGTAATTATATATAATGAATCATAAATACAAAAATATCACAGCAAGTTTTACTCTTTGCAGCTTCACATATAAATCACTGATTTGGAAGAAAAGTGGTACAAGTAAAAAAGCTAACAACGTCGTACATTAGTAAGAGAAATAATTTAGGGTGTATTTGTTTTATCGTCAAAAAAATCGCTCGTATGATTTGCGTCTTCATTATTAAAAAAACTTTCGGCAGATTCGACAGTATTGGAATTGCGGGTACGTATATATTAGGTCCTTACATATGAAATTGGCGTTTTGTATGGGAGGAACATAAAGTTAATTTTTGTTGTAAAATATATTTAATTAATCTAAGTATGCATCGTTGTTATCTATGCACTTTTGCCATATCATAGGTAGTTGATTGGTCCCTTTACTAGAAAAACCATGAGGACGAGAATAAATAGACTCTTTTAAAACGCTTTAGACTACCACATAGGAGTGATTTTTTTCTATGTAAGCAATTGTCCAAATTCCGGAAAAATGGTAATCTGTTGGAGCAAGGTCCGGGGAGTACACGGTGAATGTCACAGACATTCCAATTGTAGCTCATCTAACTTAGTGGATATTTATTGTGCAATGTGTGGTCTTGCGTTGTCGTGAATCGCAGTAGCCTAGAACGATTGACCAATGTCGGTTGTTTACCAGCTAGTCCTTCCTTCATGATTTGTAGTTGCTGACGATAGACATCTGCCGTAACCGTTTGGCCAGATTTTAGAAAGCTGTAGTGAACACCACCGGCGCTAGTCCACCATACACTTACAAGTAACTTTTTCTGCGTCAATTTTCGTTTAAGGCTGTATTAGTCTCCAGGATTCCGCCATTGTGATGCGCGCTTCCGATTATCCTACAGTATTCATCACAAGTAATGATTCGATTTAAAATCCCTTCATTATTGTGTTGGTTGAGCAAAGTAACATAGCAGTCGACGCATGTTTACAAGTTCCATTAACTCAATTCTTGAGCTACCCATCATTTAATTTTTTTTTTACTTCCCTATTTGCTTCAAGTGGATTAATAGAGTTTTGTCACTTAACCCGAAGCCTGTAGCTATCTCTGAAGTTCTTTGTGAGGTGGAAGCCTCCACAACAGTCTGTAATTCTGCATTTTCCATTTTGGTCTCCGGCCGTCCACAAGTACAACAAAACGCTAAAGACCTAATATATTTAACCATCCCTATTTGTAAGTATTTGATATTATTTACCTGTATGAATCTATCACCACACAATTCGCACACGTACGGTTTATCGCCCGTATGTCTGCGTACGTGCACTGTGAGATCGTTGCTCTGCGCAAAAGCCTTCTCGCAGTACGGGCACTTGTATGGTTTCACACCGGTGTGTACCCGCATATGTCTCGACAGCTTATTGCTCCGAGAAAAAGCTGATAAAATAAAATTACTTTTTTTAGTGCTGACACATAATCACAACTGATGATACACAGTCTAAAACGGAAGCACGCTAATTTGGTAAGAAGCAATTTAGCTCTTACGGGTTCTACACAGCATCGTACCAAAACACAAAACTCTTGCTTGGCGGTACATCTTTACTAGTTAGGTGGTAACGAGCTACAGACGAAGCTACCCACCAGTCCGGACCCCGACAAATGTGAAAACGCATTTTCCTAAATTTCGCCCTACCGAGGAGTGAACCCGGGCCCTCTGCAAGCAAAGCTAGTACTCGCACCATTGCGACAGCAAGGAAATACAGGACCTTAAATAAAGTACTTTACGTACAGTTGTTATTTTTAATTACTTGCGTCACACGTTTTTCTTTTAAGTTTCAATAATTATATCGATGGTCCCAACGTATAAACTTTTGACGTTTTGGAAATTATGATTATTACATAACCCCATGTATCACTCGAAGCCATCGTTTTTTTAAGGATATAGCCATTAAAACGTCATGTTTAAAATACGTATTGTACTGTAACAAATATCTTTGAAACACTCTTACAAAATGAAGATATTATACTTGGTCCTTCATACGTAGGGCCAATGTGTAAGAACAACGCAACTTCTCGAATATGTACCCAATATAATGTCATCGTTTTAATGCTCAAAATGGTTCTTTTAGCAATCCCCTTGAACCCATATATCGTATATCCCACGAATAGGGTGGTGCAGTAGAAGCACAAGCTGCTACAGCACCATATAATTCGTTTAACAGCGTTAGCATTTATATCACGTACCTTTACCACATTCTTGACAAACGCAAGGTTTCTCTCCAGTATGAGATCGTCGGTGACACTGCAAATCTGATGAACGACAAAACCCTGAAAGGAAAGCAAATCAATATATTTATACTATTAATATATATAAAATTGCGGAGTCTGTCTTCTATAAAATTCTATAGGAAACATTCAGTGGAAGATTCGCTTCCAGAGAGGATTGTGAAAATAAGTTGTAGTTTTTTGTGAATAGAAATAGTTTATCTTTATAATGCTTCTATGATTACAAAAATTATTTGGAGCTAGTGCTTCTAATACTCAAGTTGTTAAAATATAACACATACATTGAGGATATTACATCCCCCGCTTCGAGCCGACTAGGTTAAAAAATTACATACCTTTTCCACAAAAGTCACATTTGTAAGGTTTTTCGCCTGTGTGCCGCCGCATGTGCACGATGAAATTAGAAGAGTTCGAGAAACTTCTTCCGCAGTATAGGCAAAGGCAGGCATTACTGTCTGCATATGTGGTTTTACCTTCATGAATCTTCAAGTGAGCCCTGTTCACAGAAATCTAACAACTACATTTCCTTTGTAAATTACAAAATTTTAAATGATAATTAGTTCGTGCCCGGGACTTCATCTGCGTTGGCTATAAAATTCATTAATTCTTTATTGTAAATATTTGTATTAATGATATGTTTTGGTGACGACCATATTTTAATAGCTATATGATTTAAGAAAAACAATATCTTAGGTTGGGATTATATAATCATCAAAATGTCTTAAAGGCAAGTTGACCGTTTCTACGCAGGGGCAATTGATATGGTATACATATTGTTGAGTGATATGGTATTTTGGTTGAGTCAAATCAGTACAGCTGCAATTCTGGCATAAAAGCTTCCACACTGGAGCTTTTAAATGGATTAAGCTATATATACATACTCGTACACATCAAAACAGAAAATTAAAGGTGATAAAATGTTTAGTATAAGGTACCACATCTATTAGCCAGAGTAGTACCAATAAATATTTTCAAATGTAAACCTTTACAATGTTAACTATAAAAGGAGCAAACACTCAGCCAATGTTCTAGTAGATAAAAAAAATAATCTAATGAAACTCTGACCAACCTTAAGTTCTCCCGTCTCGTAAACTTCTTTTTGCAAGTGTCGCACTCGTAAATCTTGTCGCCAGTCTTATGTGACCTCTTGTGCCTCTCGAGCAAATCCTTTCTGAAAGGAAAGCAGAAAGGATTTGCTTCCTTTTATACTATGTAAAGATAAAGAATCTTTATCTTTTTCTATTGTTCTGCTATGCTCACCTACTAAAGGGCCGTCCACATGTATCACACTTGTAGTTCTGCGATGCACGGTCACGGTCTCTATCTAAGAAGTGTAAGGAGACGCTTTGTCCTGTGTGAACACGTAGTATGTGCTTGTTCAATGTCACTTCATGGGTGAAACGCAATTCACACGACGGGCAGGCGAACAATCGCTCGACACGTTCACAAACAGTTCGATGACGTGACGCGCTTTTTAATGTAGCAAATACCTGGAGAAAGCCAGGGCTGATTAAACTTAAAAGTGATAGGTAAAAAGAATAAGTGGCAGCCTATTTACATCTCAATGCTGGGCACAGGCCTTCACACTCATCGCAGTCAAAGCAGTTGACTCACACTCATCGCAGTCAAAACAGTTGACTCACACTCATCGCAGTCAAAGCAGTTGACTCCGACGCTGCCATCTCAGTGAAGGACGCATAGAGCGAAGGAGCAGCAGATGCCGCCCCCCTTCAAAGGCTGAGCGGAAAGAGGCGTCGTGACGAACGCCTCTTACCTCCTCCTTGAACTCCTTTGTCGGTTACAAGCAGGCTTGTCAGTGACCGGACTTCTGACAAAGTCATCTCTAGATGACGAAGGAATCGCTGGGTTTTAGGAGGTATCCTGGCCAGTGAGTCCCACACTTCCTGCCTTTCTCAGCATGGATCCGCAAAAGCATTTCCTAGCGTCAAAAATGGTCTTCACACTCATCCACATAGTGTGGGTTTTTATATAGACTCACCACACAGCTAAACTGCACATACCCTAGAATTGCCTCCTCCTCGCTATGCTTTCCTTCCCAAAAAGCACAATGATAAATTTTAAACCGCAATTAAGCACGTGAATTACTCATATACCCGACTTTTCTGAAAAGCGGTCCATAAAATTCAAAACACTATTACAGCTGTCTACCGGTGTGACAAGAAATTACCATTGCGTGGTCACATGCACTAGGGTTAGTTCGTTACTATCGATATGTTTTGATTCTCGGTTCGAAATTTCATTTTCAATTTAATATAAATTTTTAATAAAAGCGAAAATAATTAAATAAACATAGATTTGCTACAAAACGTTAAGATCTTTTCATTCAGGTACAAAACATTATAATCATAATACAGATTCACTTATAACATACCTTATCACATAGATGACAACGGACAGAAAGTTCCGGATGATCCCGATCACGATGCCTGTTCAATTCTGTTTCCGAAGCGAATATACCACCACAAGACTCACAAACAGACAAATCGTCCGATTGCTCCTAAATATAGCATATAATAAACATTAGTGAAACCAATTAATACAAACAAGAAACTAGCCTTTTCTTGGGCAGGGCATTCAGCGTGGGGGTTATTTTTATTATTGATAAGTGTAGGCTAGGCTGTGATCTCACCTGATGGTATGGGATGATATAGTCTAAGGTAAAAAAACGCTTACATGGCAAGAGGTAAATTACCTCTTGGTGGTTTCTATACAACCTAGTACCGGAATGAAATTTCTTGCTGGTAACTAGCCATGGCCGAAACCCGCTCCCCAGTCTAAACCGAGACAAATTCGATGCAATTTCTTAAACATTCCATCCCAGGAATCGAACTCGGGGCCTCTGATTTATGGGTCGATTTATTATTGCCAGCGAGACCCGTAAACTTTGATGAAACTAGTAATATTACAAAAAATTTAAATCAATTCCTACACGATTTAACGCGTATTTCTTAAACTTATTACAGAGAAAGAAACCTTTAAATATTTTACGTGAATTTTCATAAGATAGCGCTTTATAATTTTACACTAAAAAAAATTGAATTAATCCATTTCTTATTCAGTATGACTATAAATATCAAATAGCATCACATTACACTGATGTTGAAACTGCTAAAATGGTGTAGTATATCTTATCGTATACTGTTATGGGGTAAGGCGGCGGAAGTTGAAACTATCTTTATATGACAAATGCGTAAGTAAGTAAAAAAAGTAAGTAGCAGCCCATTAACGTCCCACTGCTGGGCACAGGCCTCCTCCCTCATATGAGAGAGGGTTTTTAGAGCATAGACCCACCACGCTGCTCCACTGCGGATTGGCAGGCATAGTACACAAGTGCACTCTCTATTCCTTCACTCTCATAGTCCGGTGTGACGGAAATCCGACACGACCGGAGAGAGATCAGGCGCAGGACCGACGGCTTAACGTGCTCTCCGAGGCACGGGGGTGGATCACACCGCCAACTTCCCAACTTCGGGCAAATATTGAGAAAATCTTAATAGAAAACTCAATATCGATTTCGAATTGGCCCGACCTAGGACTCGAACCCAGGACCTCATGTCTGTAGCCGACATGCTAACCACTAGACCAATGCGACAGACTAAGACAAATGCGTGCCATATATCAACGGAATATATATTGAATAACATTTCATATATCCATGAAAATATAAAATGAGCGAAACACACAATTTTAATACAACAAATAAAAATAATTTTGTAATGCCATATTTCAGAAGAAGGTTCAGAAATCATTTATCGGGATGAGCATACGCATTTTTAATAAGATACCCGAAACACTTCTGGGTATGCCTCCACATAGATTTAATAAATATGTTAACACGTCCTATTACAAAAAGCATATTATAATATTGAAGATTATTTAAGCGACAAGGACGTTTGGACTCGATTCCAGTTGCACATAAAAGTTAAACACGTAACACAAAAACTATGTTTAAACAAGTAACCGTTAAGTTTCTTGCCGGTTTCCTCTCAGCGGAATCAACATCCCGAACCGGTGGTAGATTTGTTACCAACGGACAGACTACCGACGATTCAAAAGTGCTTTTTAAAACTACTTGAATAAAGAATATTTTTATTTCATTTGATTTCTATCATTACAAGTTAAAAAGTGTATGCGTGCGTACGTGCGTACATGTGTACGTGCAAGGATATATATATACTTTACGAATTAATAGACAGTAGGAATAGAATTACCTCTGCATTATTTTTCTTCAGTATGTCCAGCAACCGAATTTCTGAGTATAAATCGTGCTTCCTTTCTTCTCCCTGCAAATCCATTGGTTTTCCCTGTAAAATATATTTGGAAACTACAATTTGTGTGCCTCAGTCCAAATAAAAAAGGAGAAAATTACTCCACTATATGATATTATTCCGACGTGTCATATGAATTTGTATACTTAACCATCCAGGCCTATTGTTAAAAACGGCAGAAATAAAGTTGTATCTACTGGTCCACAACTTAAAATATCTTTTGTCAGACTCGCTGGCGCAATTGTGCAAGTACTCGCTCGCTAGAAGAGGTTCTGCGTTCAATTTCCGGCAGGTCAGATATTGGAAAATGCATTTTCTAATTGGTCTAAGTCTGGGCTGGCGGAAGGCGTCGAATGCGGCTATTTACCACGCTATATTTATAATATTGTAAAAAATCTTATTAATATCTTAAATATGAAAGGATTTTGTTGCTCTACTACGGAAAAAAAGAGGTGGCTAAAATTTGTCACTCTAGATAGTTCAAAAACTGGATTTAAACGTTGAATACTTTTTAATCCTGTAAATAAACTGTTTCAACGAAAAATTAAAAATTTGCAAAATACTCTCACGTAATTAATCAACCTCCCCTTATTTAAAGGGCCTTAGACAAGATTAATTCTTACTTTATGAATGAAATTTTACTTTAGTGAGTAACAAACAAATTTTAATTTCAATATTCATTATATATTATTACCTGTTTAGTATTCAATATATTATACATTATTACCTATTCAGTATTCAATGTAGTATACATGATTACCTGTTCAGTATTCAACGCAGTTCCACTCTCGAGACAAACGTGCCGCTCAATGTCCCTTTTCTTTAAATATATCTTCTTACATAACATACAGCTAAATGCCTTTTCATCTGAATAAAAAATATATAAATTAAATTCTATAATTCTTCAAATAAGTAACATTAAAGGCTTTGTGGCTTAATACTACCATTGGGCCGCTAGCAGAGCGCTCGGGATCGATTCCAGGAATGGTAAATATAGAAAATTATTTTTTCTGATTTTACTAGGTCTAAACTGGTGAGAGGGTAGTTACCAATCAACAAAACAAAGACATGCCGATATTTTGTTCTCTAGTACAATACTTTATATTATTAGGTAAATTGCCCATTTTTAGGATAAGTGGAAACTATAAGCAGTTTTAAGTCTAGAAAAAATGTCAATCAAAATTAAATGAAAGCTTGTATTAATAAAAACCTTGATGTTCTGGTGTATGTATTGCTAAGTCGTCTTTGGTTTTAAAAGATTTTTCACAAAACATACAATTATGATGTGGTTCCTCTAATTGTTTCATATTTAATCCATTCTCTGTCAGCTTATACAATATCATCTGAAAAAATATTTATGGCATTTTCATTAACCTTATTAACACTCATAATAAAAAAATTTAAATTTAAGAACTTTAAAGACCTGCGATTTGAACAAATGAATATAAAAAGTACATATTTACTACTTAACCAATTGTGTTCCTAAATTTGTATTTATATGTTCTGTGTTTTATGTATTGGGTGCACATTAAAGAACATTGCATTGCAACACATGAAAGTTATTGACTTCCAGTGAGAGATACTGAGATACTGGTGTGGTGATGTTGTAAGCATTGGAGATGATGGGAGTGGGGGAGGCGAGTATGAAAGAGGTGTAGATGATTAAAACATGATTTAAGCGTTTTCTACATTATTGTCATAATGTGCAAATAAAAAGATTATTTAACTAAGTACTGCCTTGTTCTAGTATTGTATTCTCAAACATGTGCAGACAAAATTCTCTATATCAGAAATTAGAATTATACAATATAACTGCCAATACTTGGAAATTGCACACAACCTTGTGTTTATATATAGCAGGACTTTATTTATCTATATAACAATATAAAAAAATATTGCAAATATGTACACTAGTGAGTTTCTTTTTGCGGCCTCGTTTCCTTGGTCCCATTAGATCTGAATGTTGCTTCCACGCATGATCAGTAAGAACATCGGCGTTGGGAAAGTTCTGACAGCAAACAGGGCAATAGGAGCCATTTTTATCATTCTCTTCCTCTGAAATTTGTAAATATTTTACAACAATCACCAAATTGCATCCATCCAAATAATAATTTCCGCCATCTAGTTTCATTTCCAGTCGAAGTTCTGACATTGTTACAGGCCTTTGCCTCAGCATGTGAATTAATCTACACTATATCTTGCAAAAACAAAATAAATTGTATGTCTTACCGAATATAACTTCAGTTTTAACATTTTCTTTTGAGTGTTCAACTTTGGTTTTTATATCTGGTTCATTTTTAATGACACCTGTAAAATTTTTTATATTTAGTACATTAGAATTTTTATTAAACTTTATCAAACTATTAAATATAATTATATAAATGCTTACCAACTTCAAAAGATGTTTCAGTCCCAACAGAGGGAAGGGAAATATCCAAATCAACATAATCATCATGATTATCTAATTCAAAATGCTCAGTCTTGACTTTTTTCTGTGATATCTGCTTAAAAACAGAAGTACAGCTGTCAAAATATCTTTATTTTGTGAAATTGATGAAAGTTGATATAATTAATATCAACGAACAGAAGTAATGGTGAAAACTTAGAGAAACACATGCATTACAAAACAAAGAATCATCTTTCAGGTATAGAGCTAATATAACTCTAACTCCAGGCAAAAATCCAAAACCAGATGTTCCTCATCATGTCACACATGAGGTTCTGGATACAGTGTGATGTTTGGTGAAATCTGTACTAAATTGCAAACGGATTTCTTTGCTACACTTCTAGACAATCTTTAATACTTTCGTAGGTCTCATGACAAGCAAATTACTGGTCTAAAACCATCTTATTACGATCAATTGCCATTCCAGTAAACTGGTTTGTGGCCAATAAGTTCGATAGTTTCAAAGTCTGTAAGAGACATGTGTTTAATAATGGAGTATGGGAAAATTATCATTATGAGTAGAGTTGATATTCTATTCATAATGCTATAATAAGTTCGCGAACATTGTGATGTTATGCAGTTACACAGAAAGGATAATGATATAACAGGTTAGGCATATAAAAATTTACAAAGGTGTATCACATCAAATTACATACCTCCAAAGTTGATATTTCACTTCTAGCAGCCAATCCTTTCTTCAAAATGGTGCTTAATTTAGCTTCTGATTTTTGTGCATGAATTTTGAAATCGTATGCTTTTGACACTTTCTCCTTGCAGTCATTGCATATTGTAGTAGGAAGTTCATCTTCTTGCCTTATCTATGCATTGACAAATATTATAGAACAAGAATGTTTTTACTATTGTATTGTATTTACTATTAAAATAATTTAATAGTATATTGAAAATTTAGCAGATACTATTGAAAATTTCATGACCTATCCAGAATTTTTATGAAAAAAAGCTAAAATTGTTCTAGTTACTAATTTTAGAGATACTCATGAAACCATTATTGGAATTATTGATGCCAATGAATTATTAGATGTTTTATTTAATAAATCCTTAAAACTTCATCTTCATGGAATTTGATAGACGACTGTTCTTATTATTTAACAGTAACCTACTAAAAGGTTATTTTTATCATCCAATATTTTATAAGAACACACTCTCCATTATATGATTTAATTTTTTCTTCTTTCTTGTATTTTAAGAATTGTTCTGTACATCGCAACTATGGTAAAAATTATGTATGTTTACGTGTCTACAACCCTGACATATGGGGAGTAATGTATGAAATCCTAATTTTTGTAAGACAGTGTTTCCTTTCCCAGGCTTTTTACTCTAATGATGTGGTTCTTTAACTATATCATTAAAAATAAATCATGATCTTGGTTTTTAAGTGGGCTGATGTAATCATCAAAATTAAGTCAATATGTCTAAAGTGCAAGTTGGCTCTTTGGAGCTTTCAATATTTATTATATACATCATGATTTGTTGCAAGGTAAACACCTGATGTCAAATGAGGATGCAGCCTACAATCGTAGGAAGATTATTTATTTTAAAAAAGGATAGTCTTACACTAAGTGCACTTTTTAATTGTTTTTATATTGTTGATGTTGGTAACTTTAAGAGGGAATTGTTCAAACCTGGTAAGAAGTAATTTACCTTTAAAGCCAAATTGTGCTGCCACCACTAACTATGGTTTAATCCTAACACCAGTTCATATTCAGACAAATTTGGAAATGCATTTTCCTACACTCTCCCTGCCAGGAATTGAACTCAGGACTATTGTAAGTGAAGCAAGTACTCTCAGCATTGCTCAAATAAAGCTACCATTGTATTGTGGACATAGTTTGATATCATTATGACAAAATATTATAAGTGAAAATATAAACACAACAGTTTCTTAATATTCTAAATATAGCACAACACTTTTAACTAATATTTATATAAATGTATGTACAATATATTAAGCAGCTTATGCAATATCATTACTTGATATAATGACAAAAATAATTTACTTAATCAAAAAACATCGCTACAGCTTAAGTGATGTATAATCATAAAAAACAATATATAATCTTAGATATAACAACAGCATCTATATAGAGAAAAAATGCAAGGCAAATAACACTTTTAATCCAGATTGAAGTTAACAGACTAAACAGAAATTACATTTATTACAATTAAAACAGAAAATCATGTATAACAAATTTATTTAGTCTTTGAGACCATTTTACAACATACTATGTGTAACAAAAGAAATTCAAGAAAGAATGTATAAGGTAAATAGGAAAAGGATGTCTACTAATACATACATACATTCAAGGAAATCGACCGCTTTACTAATACATTCTTTAAAATCCTTAAATACATATAATAAATAGAGTGGCACCAAGAAAACAGTATGAATATATGTAAGGCTAAAAATCATACGTATACCTATTGCTACATGAATATAAAGTAAAATAATTTCATGTTGTCGTTTAAGAACAGTTAAATTATATAAGATGCACAAATCTTTGCAAGAGACACGTTAAAAGTATACATTTTTAATTAGCTTCCCTAGATTTGTCATACAAGGCAACTATTACTAATAATTTTTAGAAGTTAAGTTACGATAAATGTAAAATACCTTTATTCCTGTTATTGAAGCGATTATACTGTCAAATGAAATTGTTCCTGAGCGTAATTCAAATACAGAAAATAATTCTATTTCTTTTGCTAAACAAGTCCGACACAAATCTTTAATAACTGTGTTCATGTCTATTCTACTCAGCAAAGACATTGCTAGGACGACTAGCGTTTTATACGGAAAAATCGCAAAACATTAGGAAACTCCCCAAAACTGTAATTCTTCTTTATTTATTTTCCTACTGAAAGTTGAAACTAGTCGTTAGAAGTTATCTCAGCTATACTGCCAGTTGTCAAATATGTTTTTCGTAATTAGTTGCGTTACCGTTCTGGAACCTGAGTTATGGCTTATGTAGTATTTCTACTTAGTCTGCGGTTTACCAGTCAGGGGAGGAGTTGAAGAAGTTTATTAATATATTCTTTTGTATTATTTACGTTAATTTCATAAAACAGATTGCACAGAGGTGTAATATATTATTTCAACTTTGATAAAGTCGCAAAAAAAAAAATTAATTATTTACAAAAAGTTATGGATACTATTACTAAAGAAGCTTTACCAATGACCATTGTAACATTGCACTAGATCATCTGAAATAATAAATAAAAAATTTAACAAAAATAGCCGCCTTCAAAACAAACTACTCCAAAAAAATTAATATGATCTAAAAAGTAAAAAATCATTGCGTATTCTTTATTAGAGTTCTTCGTATTTTTATAATTGGAGTCGGCGTCATCCAAGGTAGGTGTATCCCGCGTGTCTACTTGGCAGCTCCGGCGCCGCTCGCACATATAGCACCAGATCGCCAGTGAGATAAACGGCGGCAGATGCGTCGTGGGAGTCTTCTTAGATATGGAGAAGGCCTTCGCCCGTGTCAGGCATGCCGGCCTCCTGGCGAAGCTCTTGGACACAACAGTACCGTCTGCTAACGTGCGTATAGTAGCGTCCTTTCTGGACGGTCGCCGCTTCTACGTCGCTGTGGAGGAAGCACAGTCCGTGAAATCTGTGCGGGAGTTCTCCAACGAAGCTGCTCGTCACCAGACCTGTACGCGGCGTACACAGATGATATCCCTAACCTCGGCGACCATCTTCTAGGCGAGAGAGAAACGGACGCGCTGTTGTCGCTCCACGCCGACGACAGCGCATACATCGTCGTCTTACATTAAACAACACGCCGTTATCAAATGAATCGTCTGCTGGATCAGCTGCCGGACTGGCTGGACATGCGGAAGATGTGTGTCAACGTTGATAAGACGTCGGTCATTGTGTTGGGCAGTCATGAGCCGCATCGTCAGTTGAACATCTGGGACGTAGAGTAGCAGACCTCAATACCCTATTTGGGGTGCCGCGTCGTACGGCGCTGCGCCTGGCGGACACGGTGACTCACGCCGTGGGCCAGGCTGTCACTGCTGCGGCCGCTTTTTACTTCAAGTCTCCCAGTAAAAGCCAGATTGAAGGTCTACGCAGCCTATTTCTATTCCAGACTGACGTATGCGGCTTCTGCCTGGAACTCTTTCTGCTCAGGGTACCAGAGGAGAAGGCTGCAGTTCCAGCATCACATTGATGTCTGAGATAGATGCCTGGGTAAGGAGGCACTGCCTTGAGACCCGCACACCTCACCCCTCACAGCTAAAGTTGAGAAGAATCCAGGATGCACATGTAGCTACAAATGAACTTTGGCTGACACCGGTTTCAAACATAAGAATACGAAGAACTCTAAAAAAGAATTCGTAATATTTTTTTACTTTGTGGAGCATATTAATTTGTTTGAAATAGTTCCTTTTGAAGACGGTACTTTTTTGGTTAAATTTTTTTTTAATTGTATCTGAAAAAGGCTAACACATTAGTCTAAATAGGGGAAAATTTAAACGTGTTGCTTATATGAGACAACACCGTTTAAATGAAGCAACTGCACAAATTTATATTTTTAGATAGATAATACCTATATGCTGGTTATACTCGTAGATGTGCAACTCCTAGTTTATATTTTACATTAGGTGATATTTGAATTGTAGTTGGCGCTTATGTTCTTATTATTCATTTTATGGCTTCCTCTAGATGACGCTGTATTATTTTTATTATGTCTTATACATATTTTTAAAGGATTGTATGTAGGCATCATATAAACCGCCAAGACCCCAAGTGCATTTTGTAATATCGAAGGCTTAAAGGATTTTCCACAAAATAAATTTTTTCGAAATCAATCTGTGGGTTAGTTCCTGGTGGCATAAATGTATCCATCTTAAGGCAGGCGCAATATCAAATCAAATCAAAATATTCTTTATTTAAGTAAGCTCAAAAAGAACGTTTGAATCGTCAGTAGTCTGTTCGTTGGTAATAAATCTACCATCGGTTCGGAAAGTTGATTCTGTTGAGAAGTAGCCGGCAAGAAACTCAACAGTTACTCCTTTAAATATAGTTTTTTTGTAGGTACAATGTGTTTAGCTTTCATGTGCAACTGGAACCAAGTCCACACATCTTTGTCGCTTAAATAATCTTCAACATTATAATATGCCTTTTCTAATAGGACATTTTTAGTGATTCAGGTATCTTATTAAATATGCGTATGCTAAACCCGACAAATGACTTCTGAGCCTTTTTCACTCTAAAATATGACGTTACAAGTTTGTTTTTATTTCTTGTATTAAAATTGTTTCGCTCCTTTTGCTGTATAAATGCATATTATCACGGACATATAAAATGTTATTTAATATATATTGCGACGGTACTGTGAGAATAGATATTTCTTTGAATTTTTCTCTTAGGGAAACGCGAGATCTCAATTGATATATGGCACGTATTGCACATTTTTGCAAAATGAAGATAACATCTTCTTGCCCCACAACAGTATGCCGTAACACATAATGCTACGAAAATAAGCGAAATACACCATTTTAGCAGTTTCAACATCAGTGTATTGCCCTACCTGCCTAACAGTAAATGCAGCTGAACTAAGTTTGCTTGAGTCATAATATGGGCACCTCACTGAAGCCCCGAGTCTAACGTAATTCCTAAGAAGACTTTCGTCGTCGTCGGCGTCGCTTCAACCGATGGACGTCC
Organism: Elymnias hypermnestra; assembly: GCA_015832385.1. Classification (NCBI taxonomy): domain Eukaryota; kingdom Metazoa; phylum Arthropoda; class Insecta; order Lepidoptera; family Nymphalidae; genus Elymnias; species Elymnias hypermnestra. Next base: position 500,176 of record JACTOM010000008.1, on the reverse strand, counting down.
ACTGCTGGACATAGGTCTCACGAAATGATGCCCACAAGGCCCGATCTTGCGCCGCCTGGCTCCAGCGGCTACCGGCGACCCTC
>JACTOM010000008.1:348417-492933 GCA_015832385.1 Elymnias hypermnestra | reverse complement strand
TTTGCGTTGAGCAATAAATTATTAGCTTCAAACCATTGTACCACTTTATTGAGAGAGCTGTTTACGTCGTCATAATTTGTTTGTCGCCTATTAATCTTAAACAACAGCGAAGTATCATCAGCAAACAGAACAATCTCATGATCACCCTTAACAAAGTAAGGAAGGTCATTGATATAAATGAGGAAAAGAAATGGTCCTAGTATGGAACCCTGTGGGACTCCCATTTTTGTCACAGACCCCGCAGAAAGCTTGCCATTGACACAGACCTTTTGCGTTCTATTGGTTAAATATGAACTCATCAGGTCTAATGCTGTGCCCGCGAGGCCATAGTGTCGCAATTTCCCGATCAGGGTTTCATACTGAACACAATCGAAGGCCTTAGACAGATCACAGAAAACGCCAAGCGCGTCACGTGAATCCTCCCAGGCCTCGTAGATATTGAGTAATAACTGTACGCCAGCATCGGTAGTCGAGCGACCTCGAGTAAAGCCAAATTGCTTATTATGTAATAAATTATATTTTTTGAAATGTTTTAGCAACTGGTTCAACATTATTTTCTCAAATATTTTACTAAAGGTTGGGAGAACCGATATTGGCCTAAAGTTACTAGGGTTCGAAGTACTGCCTGACTTAAACATCGGTATTATTTTGCTGTACTTCATTAAGTCAGGAAATACACCACAATCTACACAATTGTTAAAAATTACCGCCATGTCTGGTGCAACGATGTCAATTAATGATTTTACAAGGTTAACTGACAAACCCCACAAATCGTTAGTTTTTTTGTTATTAATTAAATTAAATGACTTAATAACATCAGAGGCATCGACACGACTGAATTTAAAAGTACTATGACATTGGGGCAAGCTATCAGCTAGCCAAGAGAGTGCAATGGAAGGTGAGGAGTTCAGTGATTTCGTAGTTGAGACAGGAATTTTTGTAAAAAACTCTTCAAAAGTATTAGCAACCTCTAAGTCTGACGAAATTTTTTTATTCTCTAAATCTAAATGAAATTCATCAAAACGCGGAGTTGCTTTTCCTGTTTCATCATTAATTATTTTCCAAGTTGTTTTAATTATATTAGTACTATTTTTTATCTTACATTTTATGTGTTGCGATTTAGCAAAAACACATTTCTTTTTGAAATCCTTGGAAAATAATCTCACATAATCCCTGAACTCTACACTAGTGTTGTACTGACGCTCAGCATACAATTCATACAACTTTTGCCTACTTTTATGCAAATCAACCGTGGCCCATTCACTGAACGCCATTGTGTCAGTAAGAGTGATCGATTTACTTTTAAATATTGAGTTAAATATTTGATTAAATTTGGAAAAAAAGTTATTATATATTTCATTTGGATTAGAAGAATCAGTTATATAGCAGTTCGAAATTAGGGCTGATCTCATTTTTCCAATACGGTCAGCTGTTACTGGCACAAAAGTTATTCTACGTTTATTTACATTTTTCTTTGGAATTGGAAAGCGAATGAGTTGGCCACAGTGATCCGAATCTAAACTACTAATTATCTTTTTCTCAGTTGGATTTATGTTCGTAAATATATTATCTATACAAGTGGCACTAGAAGAGGTTATTCTCGTAGGCTCCATAAACATATTAGATAATTTATAAGCGTTAAAAAGGTTTAACAGTTTCATGCTTGAAGAGCTACATTCTAAGATATTAATGTTAAAGTCTCCACATACTACTAATTTTTTGTTTGTATTCGACATTATGAACAGTACCTGGTCCATTAATTTTTCAAAAACTTCAAAATTGGACAAAGGGGGCCTATACACCGTTACTATAACAAACTGCTCTAATTCAATAGATGCCAGCTCTATCGTCCGTTCAACAGACAGGCTCACTATGTCTGTACGTTCCTTAAATTTCAATTTTTTATTTACTAAAATTAATGAGCCCCCATGTATGGATGATACTCTGTTGAACGAACTACCAACCTGGTAGTTACCAAAACTAAATACATATTCATAACTTTTTAGCCAATGTTCTGTAATACATAACACATCTATATTAAAATTATTTAAAAAAAGTTCAATTTCAAGCACTTTACCTTTAATACATTGGATATTCTGGTGTACCAGGCTGATAAAGCTATTATCTAAATTTTCATTCACTGAATCTAACGTGTGGCAATCCTTATGACAATTTTTCTTTTTTAAGCAAGAGGAATTCTCCGTTGTCTTTATAATATGTTTAAAACAATATTACTTGGATTTATATCCAAGGGTATGTCAATATTATTATTATGCTCAATAGGAGCATGTCTACTAGCCAAGTTCTTGGCTAAAGTTGTAAATAAATATGATAGCGAAATAGCTATCTGTCGTTTAAAATAATTGGATAGGTAGAACCTATCTTTGTAAATACTATAATAAGAATTAGCACACTTGCTAAAGTCAATGAGGTGAAATTTTTTATTGTATGTACACAAATTGTACATTGTCATATTGAGCTTATACCTAAGTAAATTTTCATTGCTAGGCAAATTCTGATCCTTCAGCGGAAAACTCGCGTTAACGGTATAAAGACCATAAGACTTCTTTCTTTGTAATGACTTTAAGAAGCTCGTGCAAGATTACGTCGGAATTGACTTAAACTTTATTTTTAACTATTACTTGTTTCTAAATTGGTCTTTACCTAAACATGTGGTGAATTTCTTTGCAGAGTTTAGTATTAAATTATTAACATAAAACCAACGTGAGACATGTGACCGGGTATTATCCACATTTCTGTCTACTAATAGGACTATATTTGTCTTTCACATGGTATGCCAAATTATTTACATATATTAAGAACAAAACGGGCCAAGTGTTGAACCTTGTTGGACACCCCTTTTTACAGGTGATCCTAACGACTCCACACCGTTTACGAAAACCTTTTGAATTCTAATTTGAAGATAAGAGCTCAACAAATTAAGTGCATACAGCAATAATAAAAACAATTAATACAATCACTTCTTTTATTTTATATATCAAAACGTATTCATATTACCCCTAACTATATACATATACCCACATAACATAAACCCTAACTAATATCATTCTCATTTCTCCCTATTTCTAAATCTTTAACTCTACCTGAAAGTTGCGCGAATCATATGCTGGGGAAGCATATGATTCGCGCAACTTTCAACATAAGGTCTTATTAGATTAATCTCATTATATATGCCAGACTTTCACCTGTCCTCATGAGTTTACAATTTCAATATGATATTTAAAAAGAATTGATACAATCGTTCACATTTCTTTTCTCATACACAGCCTTTTGTAGACATTTTTTTATTATTTTTACAGCATTTTCTCCCTGGCCATTTGTTTGCGGATTTTAAGGAGGTGAAAAAGATTGCTTATTTGCACAACTCTTTAAAAACGACTCAAATTTTAGCGAATGAAATTTAAGGTGTGTGAAATGTCCATTTTCACTACAACTTAAATCTGGGTAACCAAATATAGCAAATAATCTAATTTCTCGGATAGTTCCATACATGTAAATATACTTTATTTGGATTTGATCTTGCAGAAATGCAAGTAGCACAACTGTCTGCCATTAGTTTGTATATCTTTATCAACAGTGGACCACCAAAAATAACTTCTAGCGATTGATTTCATCTTTACAATTTCTAAATGGGAAGAATGAAGGTCACATTAAATATAAAATAAAAATTTGCAATCAATTTATTTGGAATGACAAATCGTACATAATGGCATCTTGTTCAACTGTGAATTGTTCTCTCTTATAAAAATATGGTTTAAATTACAATCCTCAACAAAATTTGATTGGGTCTAACAATTATTCTTTTCTGATCTGTTTACAATCTATGGGTACACATACATGATCGTTAATGAAATTCAAATGAGTATTCATAATAATCTTATCATTCAGATTTCTCTAAGGGCATCTATCTCTAATCATAACAAGCAACATTGTTAAGTTCAGATTTTACATAACATGTACATTTTATATTATGTTGTAATCTACTGGCAGCTATGGTAGATATACCTTTCTTTGGAACAAATATACTCACTAATAGCTTTGAATCAGTTATCAAAGGCAATTTATGCCCCACCCAAGTACTGGTTAAACTTAAGTTATTCCAAATATTAAAACTAAAGCTTTGTTATCTATTTGACTATATTTCATTTTCAGTCTCATTTAATGTTCTAGACATAAAAGCAATAAGGTTTTTCAACCTTATTCTTTTTTCGTGACAAAACAGCCCCTACACAGTATGTACTAGCATTACAAGCTAAACACAATTCAAGGCGCGGATTATAGTGAGCTAACACGTGATGATACCATCATATTTTAAACTCCAAAAGAAATTAACATTTTTCTTTAACAAATAACACAATGGTGCTAACACAGTAGAAATATTAGGTAAAAACTTCATATAATAATTAACCAACCCCAGTAATAATTTGAACTCTGTTACATATGTTGGGCTAGGAGCTTTTAAAATAGCCTCTATTGTGTTATTACATTTCAGGATTAAAACCACCCTTTGACTATATTTATCCAATGTAATTTATACTCTGTGCGAGAAATATACACTTATTTATGGTGATAGCGAGTCCCTCTTCTTTCAATTTACTGAAAACCAAAATAAATTATGATAATGTTCCCAATCACAGCTCCCCTTTACCACAACATCATCCATGAAGACAGCTATACCTAATCTCCCTGGGACTATCTTATAAATTACATGTTGAAAAATATTTGGTGCCATTTTAACCCCAAATGGTAACCTATGTACCGAAACAACCTCAAGTGTGTACTTATGCAAATAAATTTCTATGCCAGCAATAATTGCTGATACTGAGGAACTAAATATACTCTAGAATATGTCTCACCTTTATTAAAATTAACAAATAGCTCCTCTATTTTAGGTATAGGATGATCGACATCTTCTCATAACTTATTTATAGTGACCTTGAAGTCACCACATACTCTACTTTTCCCATTTCCCTTTAACACTATTTTTGACCTGGGTCAGTACTGTCTGATTAACTAACCTATAAATTTTCTCTTCGATCAAAACTTTCATACTAAATAGTAGAGTTCTTGCTTTGAAATATGTTGGTGTTATTTGTGTTTTAAAAAAATAAACAATTTTCCCTTTATATGTATCTAAATCACTGCTAAAAACCTAAGGATACTTACCTAATAAGTTGTTTTTAATATTCTCCTTATTTAGCAAATTAAAATTGAAATTTTTTATGTCTAATTTATTTAACACATCTCCACCAAGGAGTGGATGCTCTTCCTTTTCTATCACATACAGTTGTGCCTTAATTTTCTCTTATATGAAATGAGCACATTTATAAATCCTACAGGAGTTATTAAATTATAACCATAAGATCTTAACTTAAGATTGCTATTATGTATTTGACAGTTTCTGAAAGAAATATTTTTTAACTCTGATTAATTACATTGATAGCAGCTCCTGTATGTATTTCTTATTAAAAGATATTTTACAACCATTTACCTATAAATCTATAACATAAGGCGACACATTGCAATATTCGCTTAACATGGACAAATTTTGAATGTGCACTAAGATATCTTCAGTTCCATGCTGGTCATCACACTTTTCCATAAAGTTAAGCAGTCTATTATTACACTTAAATTTGTCAGATGTAGCTTTACACATATCTTTCAGATATCCTTTCTTTCCACAACCAAGGCACTGCTTATCTTTAACCCAGCACTTCTCTATATAATGTTTGCTTTTCCACAGAAATGACACTCATTCTTTTTCTCATTATCCTCTCTTTTATGACTTCCTGGAATAGTTGACGTGAGAATTAATAAATATTTTCAATAAGAAAATATTTATTAATTCTCACGTTCATAACTTGCACATCAGCCTCAGCCTTTTCCATTTGTATAGAATAAGAAGTGTCTAACATTAATTTACTTTCACTTAATATCCTTTGCTTTATTCTCTATTTGATTAAATCCTATAATCAAATTTTTGAACTATCATTTTTTACTGTCCCTAGAACAGCAATCTATTATTAAGACAGGAAATATTTATCTTCTCAACATAACATGTAATTAGAGCTTTATTCTATTATATTTAATATATTTACACAAGATTTAACATGTGGCCTAAATACTAACATAAGAATAGACTGTGTGTTAATAGGCTGAGGAATCATAGTAGGAAGAATATTATAAGTAATTAAGTGATCCCATACCCAATGTTTTCTGATTGTACTGGTGTGCAAGAGTGGCCGAGGCATAGTCGGGTTATGGTTGTTGTACCCGATCTACTGGCTCTTTCAAAGATAGAGAACCTGGTTTTTAGGATACCTGGTTGTACCGAAGCATAAAATTTTTCTTGGAAGGATTCTGAAAGGGACCTAGTCTTATTCCAATCATTTTGCAAAAGAATCTATTATATTGTTACCAATAATCTTGGAGTGGAAGGCATTTAACCTGCAAAGCGATTGCGTATTTTGGTATCCAGCATGCTACACCTACACAATCTATAGGAGACAATTTTGAAACATCAGCGTAAATTTGAAGATAGTTTGCCCAATTATGGGCAATTTGATTAAAACACCTGTTGATTTCAGGCTCTCGTGAATGGATTCCCAAATCTCTAATAACAGACTCCGCAAGATAACGTGTCTTGCGCTCTGTTATTAATTTTTTAAATGTCAATTTCTGAATCAGTCGATATTTGTCGATTTAATGATTATCGACGTTTAGCTGGAAAACTTTGACGTTTTGATTTCGATGACATGGATACATCATTACCGTTGAATAACATTTTATATAATAAAGAAGAGATTTAATTGTATTATTTTATTATCTCAGAACTCTCGTATACACAACGTGTGAAAACCGTAGAAACATGCATATATATAATATGTACCTACACACAAAAACACAAATGTTTTCTATTATTTGTTACAGAAAACATCGATGTTTTGTTGTCGATATATGTATATACCTTTAGTTGGATGTCAAAATCAATTTTATCCTATTATCGACATCCCTAATCTGTTTATATTAGCTCCATCCATCTAATTTTAAGCGACTACTAATACATATAAACGCTTAGTAGATGTCACTACTTTCCATAGTTCAATTGCTTGTATGAGAGTTGCAAATATGTTGTCAGTGTTAACATTGCTAGTTTCACCAATCTTTCCTTAAATTGGGTAATTTTATCTTACCAATAGGCAATACAGTAAAATTGTTGATGTTAAAAAATAATAAGTAATTATTCCCACTGTCTCACTATTGAAATATAAGTTTCAATCAGTAGCAAATTAAAAATTTTCTTGAAATGCTTTTCTTAAAAAATATTGTTTCTTAATTTTTAAGTATATAACAATTAATAAATTATCATAAACTAATACTGTATTATACTTGAAATAAATTTCGTTGTCTCTTCAATCTTTCGTACAGATCTTTCAGGTGTTATGCCAATGTTCAAGATCTAGCTGTCGCTATGATGCGAACACCCATTTCGCTAGCAGAGGTGTCGGGCCCAATTCTGGGCAAGGCAAATTTAGGTTTAAATTGTGTTTTCTGATTTATTAAAATCTTTATACTGCGCGGCGGCTTCTGCCGCAGGTACTTATAACGCTCTGAGCAAAGACCTGCCGCCAAGTAAAATACATTTGTTGCGATATCGGCTCCAATTCTGTGTATTAAACCGCTAAGAGGCAAAGTACCTCTTAGCATGTTAGCACGTTATCGTCTTAAACTGTACCATCACATAGCATCAGTTGAAATCAGAATTAATCGCAGACCAGTTAATAAGAAAAGAAACTAATATATTTTCAATATTGACTTTGACAAAGTTTCGCTGAAAGGCACTACTGATTTTTGATTATTTCTCATGTGTCTATACGGAGTTTAAGTACACGAATGTGGCAACAATCGTAAGCGACGTGTAGGTGTTAATTTATCCAAGCGCGGGCGCTTTAACCATTAGTATTGACAAGTTTCGGATCGAAGTGTAGTGTTGTGATCATTTTCATTTTGAATTACAGGTAGGTAAAAATTTTATATTTCCCATGGTCCTTCTCTCTCACACATCTATATTGTACTTTGAAATAATTTATAGTACCGACTATTATTTATTGATTTTTATTTTACAATATCAGATACACTATTTTTACTTCGCAATTTATTTTGATGTGATGTTTTGTTTATCATGAAATTTTCCTGTGGACTTTTTATTTATGCCCAATTTATTAAGTGTTATTATCGTGAAGTGACATGCGAATTACTGCCATGAAAGACAGTAATTGTGTTAATGGGTCAGTCTGTTAGATGCAAAAAAACATCTGTCATTAAAACGTACTAAATACTGATAAAAGATGTGCTTAAAATAAAATCTCACGTTATTTTTCCTGGATTAAAACTGACCAGTTTCCACATAATTTTTGTACTTGAAGTTAACAGTTACATAAAAAGAGGTATAGCATTTGAACTTTATTTGTTTTGTTACAAATTACAATTTACATTATCAGTCTGTGCCGTGCAGTCGCCATACACACAGGTATGGCGAAACGCAGTCGAACCGTTTCGGTGAGCATCCCGGTAAAATAAGCTTAGAAAAAAATGTTAAAAATCGTTTCAGATCGTATATGTGAGGTAGATATAACACTGTAACACTAAGACATCTATCTCTACATTTTACAAGTCTCTAGAAAATTTTAAAATAAGCGGAAAAGTTACTTTTATATTTGACAAAGTTCCTAAACTTATAAAATAAAAAAATTGTGTAAAAGGGTTATATTTTGCTATGAAGTTTTATAAAAAAGTCCATATCTATCGACTGAGACGTTTCTATACAAATTGCAAAGAAGTCGTAGGGAAACAACCAGCTGTAAAGGTTTCACAGGTACCATCGCGTTACTACCACTTCTTCGGATCTTCGTAGTTCTTAATGTTATATGACGGTGTTTCATCTCTCACCATTCCCGTCAGTAACATTTTTACAAAGAAGATTTTAGTAAAAAAATTACGAAGATTTTAGTAATTATTTAATCTCCGTTAAATACGTAATTATTTTTGTTAGAGACGATCCGATCTTTAGTATTTTTGTGTATATAATCAGATCACAGAAGGGTGGGACTATTAATATTTACATGTTATCTATTTTTAACGACCGCTTGTTTAGTGAATGCGGCGATTTATGCTTTCAAATTTGCGAAACCACTGCTAAAGTAGGTCCATTCTAGCGAGAGGAAAATTTCTGAACCGTTAACTAAATGTAGTTAACCATAGGTTTAAATCCACACCAACGGAGTTTTGATTAGTATTTTAATTACCTTATTATTTTGGATGTAATTAATAATGACATTACAATGAATTACATAATGGACACAAGTAAAATCAACTGCAACGTCAGTGTTTTAGAATGATTATAAGTAATTCAATATTTTAAAGCAGTTCTGTGTGTGTTGCGAAATTTTATCAAACCCATATGATTATTTAATTATTAGTATACTATGATTATTTAATTATTACTACCTATACAGATTCATATAAAATATTTGTCTTTAGGTCTGTTAGGTCTAAGGTTTTAGTGTAACCCATTTATATTATTAAAAAAGAAATTATGATAAGTCTTTGGACTATTTACGAAAACTATGGTATTTGAAATTGAAATGACTAGTTATTTATACCCAGGTCATAGAATGTTAATTTTCGTAGATTATATTAATGGAAGTGTATTTGGTTGAATGGTAAGTAGCAGCCCATTAACGTCCCATTGCTGGGCACAGGCCTCCTCACTCATAGGAGAGAGAGCGTTTAGAGCATAAACCCACCACTCTGCTCCACGGCGGATTGGCAGGCATAGTACACAAGTGCCCTCTCTATTCCTTCACTCTCTTAGTCGGATGTGACGGGAATCTGACCCGACCGGAGAGAGATCAGGCGCAGGACCGACGGGTTAACGTGCTCTCCGAGGCACGGGGGTGGTTCACACCGCCAACTTCCCAACTTCGGGCAAATATTGAGAAAATTTTAATAGAAAACTCATTATTGATTTCTGAATAGGCCTGACCCGGGACTCGAACCCAGGACCCATGTCTGTAGTCGAACATGCTAACCACTAGACCAATGAGGCAGTTCTATCTGGTTATGTTTTTTGCGAAAGTTCATTATTCTTCTATATTTTAGTATGTATTCATTTTCTGATATAGATTTCTCCTAACAGAAAGGTTACGACAGAAGTAGTAGTAATAAATATATACTAATAAGTAATAATAATATAATATCCTCTAAACCGAAACTCGGCACGGCAGTCGATTCTATTTAGGGATTTTACATCTGCCCAATAGGACCTAATGTTACTGCTTAAGTATTAGTAAAAATGCACATGCACTTATCTAACTTTCCCATTTCCAAAATTTTATAGGAAAGAAATCAATTTATTTAATCGACCGCGGCAGAGATTTGAATATAAAAATACGTTAACTGTAGGTGAAAATTTGACTAATACAATATTCATTGTAAAATAATTTTTAAAAACGACATTACCAATGTTTATGTGCCTCTTCAAAATATTTTAAAGGCGGGTAAAAATTTTAGAATTAATGTACGAAGAAGCAACTCTATTTACACCAGTTGGCAGAAGTTATTAAAAAAAATTGTAATAACATTGATTAATAATTTTCAAGCAGCAAAATATTTAATATTTCTACAAGGAACTTTGTGAGGCACTGTGCATTCAACGTTTTCTAAAATAATTAGTAACTTGCAAGTATTTCTGTGAAAGACCGTATAACGAATGAATGGTGGTATATACAATTTATAAGGTATGTCTTACTAATATGGCAGTAGCGAAATTATTTTATAGACAGATAAAATTTTTTAAGGACTTTTTAAAGATAAAGACTCGTCTTTCTTTTTTTATACAAAGTTGGAGATGTGAATTGATTGTCGCGCGTATGTATTATTTATGTATTTAAAATAAATGAAAAGACAAGAAATTATATTTAATCGAAAAAAATAAATATAAATTACATCATTTAACAAAGTAACAGTGTTATAAGTTTGATGTTAAACATGTGATTATATTTGTGATTTTTTTGTTGTTTAATTTTCCATTTAATTCTGAGAATAGATCGTAAAGTACTTTAAAGTCTCCTACCCCCGTCTACCTACTTTAATAGCGATAAACTAAAAAAAAATATTAGACACCTTTGAAGTATAAATAATGGAAATACCAACACTAGTAGAGTTTTATGTTTGGAGTACTCATCAGACTAAGAAGCATCGCTTCGATAGTACAAAAATATTATAGACACTATAATGTGAAGAAGACATTGCACACAATAATTCTCATAGTAATGTCATTTATACCGTAAGTCGTTACATTTGATTAATTTTTCAAAAGTATTCTTCATTGCAATATTTTTCAAAATATTACGTTCCAAATACTATAATATTTTGAAGCGGTAGGTAATGAAATGAAATTAAAAGGTTTCGCCATAGATTGCGTCGTAGCAACTCATTGGACTAAATTGGATATCTTAGAATGGAGTTTGTATGGATTCTATTTTGTAAAGACCTTTGACGTGCAGTTTATGAAAGGGACAAGGAACATTTCAAACGGGACGACCGTTTGAAATGACTACTTCGCGTATTGTCTGAATGTATTGTAACTCCAGTTAATATACGAAGCCTGCAACTAGGATTATTAACTAGACATTTAACTTCAAGTGGAATCCGAGCGACTGTATTCATTTTATGAGGAACGCTGGTGATACTAGTTTATTATCTACTAGCAATGCCCCGCGATTTCAACCGCGTAAATAACGATCTCGTGATAGTGGAAAGTCTACTAAGTCGGATTATATATTTATTTTTGTTAGCTTAAAACTTTTATTGCACTTAGTTTTACTTTACTTCCTTTCAGATTATGAGATACACACTTCATTCGTAAAGTGATCAATATACAGATTTTACTTTACAACGAATATATATCTAACTAATAAATTTAAAATTTGAATTTGAAGTAAACTAACAAATTTGTCTGAATATGGGTCAACCTAAAAAACGTATTGCTCATATGAGACAGAGCCGTTTGAATAAAACATCTTTACAATGTGAAATTTACATTGGTTCTACCACACTCGGGATTGAACCCGCAACCTCATACGTTGCAGGTCGGTACGTTGCCACGTTTTGTATGTTAATCGAGCTCTTCACTAATACGCAAAAGATCCCCTCCCCCTTCCACTCGGTTACCACCGCTTTACATATAATACACCATAAGTAAACGTTGCAATGCAGAAACAAACCTAAGGTTATGGTAATTTGATTACAGACAGTTACATAATCTGCCACAAATCGCACCCTTACGATAAGCCGTTGAGGAGTTCCATTTTTCATCATATTTGATTACGACAATCACATGACCATACCGACGTTACGGTAGGTGACTCAAATATCCGGATAGCCTGTAAAAGAATCTGCCAAATATCGTTAATTTACTCCTTAGAATTTAAGAGTTCCGTTACTTTGTCATGGAGTCCAAGATCTAAACCTAACCAACATCAAACAACCCTTGAAGTATATCTTTTCCAATAAAAAAAGAGACATCGAAATCGGTTGGCGTGATATTGAGTTATTCGTCTATTTGTCGCGCACATACGTAATGCAAATTTAAGACTTATGTGATATTCTCATGGATGCCATCATCAGAACTGGACCAAAAAAAAAATGGGGCCCTACGGGAAGCACCATCTTTCATATAAGAAAGAATCATCAAGATCAGTTCACCCAGTTGAAAGTTATGAGGTTACAAACATAAAAAAATACAGACGAATTGATAACCTCCTCCATTTTTGTTGTCGATTTAAGTATATTTTGAGTTTAGTTTTGTATTTTAACAGACTTCAAAAAAAGAAGGAGGTTATCAATTCTCCTCTATGTTTTTTTAAATGATTCTTGCCAATATAATAATACTTTACACTCTCCCAATCTATCTTATTTAAGTTTGAAAAAATTTATCGTAAATATATATTTTTTAACTTTTCTATTCATTTACTCAAATTCAAATACACTTTTTGCAATAGTATTAGATTATGTTTGATATTATATACTAATTGTTACATAACTGTCGAACGGAACTACTACGAATTCCGCCAGGAATATATAATTTAATAATACGTTTATTCATACAATTTTTGTAATTTTACAGCATGACATCTCAATGATGTTTTTCTTTAAGCAGCGTTTGCTTAGTGAATTATGTAATATGTTTGACTGGTAGAGAGCGGCAGCCACGGATTATCACGATCCAATCAACGTAATCGATTTGATAATACTCTTGAAAACAGTCTTAGTTAAGTTTTAAGTTTGAAGGATAAAGAATTCACCCAATATAAAGAAAATATTGAAACTTGAATGTTTTCATTGTAAATTAAGCCAGTTTTTTACTTCTGTCCGATTACCTCCAACTTTATGATGCATACCTTAATTATTTTATTAACGATTCCTTAAATCTAAATTGATGCATTTTTTAAATTACAACATGTTTGTAATGGCAGTGCGATATGTAAATGATTATGTGTATATTACGGCAGTGAAAGCGACTGGGCAGCACTCACACTGCGAGGTATTTAACACTTTCACCGGGATCCGGCTGCAAAGCCTTAAGCGAAAACTCTCGACGAAACTTAAACGTCATCTCTTGTAATTACTCGACCGTAATAAGTACGAAACCCGAAAACACTTTTAAATTGAACTTTATTTAAAAACATTTCACATAAAAAGGGTGCATTTTAAAAACCACCGTCACAAACGAGGAATCTTATATAAATGTTTTTTTTTTTTATTAAACTGTGAATTATAATTGTAAAAAAAGTAAACTCTTATATGCCTTGGCATTAAAACAAAATTATGATACTCTAACCTTTTTAATAACATCTAAATTATATTTATAGATATTCTACAATTTCACAGACAAATTATAAAAATGCAATTTCCCATAGCAAACTAGACTCAGACAAGTTATAAAATGCAATCTCCTAAATTTGTCATACCGGAAATCGAAACGAATACACGCACCATTGAGCGGCTGTCAAAAGGAGGGAAAAGAAAATGTTACTCGGAAGTTGACATAAATATATTAACAAGTGAAGCCTTCTAACTTCTATTTCATGTAGAAGAAACCTTAAGATGAAGTTATAAACAATAAACACATTACTGCACTGCCTGATTAGTTTCTCCTGATCATGTTTCATTTGAAAGAGCTTATCGAAGATTTAGACGCGGCGCCTCTTTGTAAGATGACGTCTTTGTATTCTGAAGTACTAATGGATTTCACAATGTATACGTGTAGAAAGGTATCAAATATCATATATGAAGTGTGTGATTTTGTTAAGAAGATTATTTAACATCTTTAAATATTCCAATATTTTCTTTGTATTTACATAATTACAAGTTGAGGACATCCTCAACTTATAATTTTCTATAGTGGTTGTTGATATTTCCATAACTGTTTCGGGCATAGTTGTTCATATATATTATACGTCATATTGCAGACCATGCTGGGCGTTAGTTAGTAAAACTATGATAGCGATCGTCTATTATTCATAATTAAACATTTGCCACGTTGCCAATGCCAAAATTTTTGGTTTTTTTTTTTACTTTTTTCGTTTTTGGTTGGTTGGTTGGTTTTCTGCAGAGCATTTGGAATAGTCCAACTTCTTCATGATCACTGGGGTTATCAGTGTTTTATATAAAAGCGAAGTTGCGATGAGGCTGACGTCTAGTGGACAAAAGTCGCTAATACAATCCAGATTTAAATGCCAAAAACGTCTTAAATTTACGACTTATAAATAAGCGTATATATTAATAGTCTAGTATTGCACAAAATACCCGATCAATTATTATTATTACTATATATATATAATTATAAAAATCTCTAGAAAAATTATAAAGGATTATAATGTTACATTCTGCAGCATCAGCGACGGTAGCGAAGCCTTATGCTGTGCTCTGGGAATTAACGCTTACATATACGAAGCCTTGTATATATCTGAATGAAATCCATGGACGGATTTCAAAATAAATTAAGCATATGCCTATTTAATGAATTTAATCGTAGAAATATTAAATATGTCGAAAATTAATACAATTAATTTATGGAAATCTAAAATGACGAATTGTAAAAATAAAGTGTTTTTTGTCAATATTAGAAATTATTATTTAAACTTTGTTTTTGAAACATTTGAAAAAAGAATTTATGAAATATTTTATTTTATATTCTATGGAAAATAGTATATTAAATGACAAGTGGCAAATTAAAACGTCAGATGTTATTTTTCACACGAATTAACGTAAAAAACGCGGCACATCTTCGTGACGCTAATCACGAGTTTCATCCGTAAAAATTTTACCCTCATGAGCCTAAAGAGGTTTCACTTCAAATATGTAATTGAACTTGAGTGAATGAATAACAAGTGTTCTATTAATATATGATAATTTGAACAAGATGTATATTATATACACACCGGCATATTATTATATAAAGGTTTGTTATCAGTATCATATCAAATATTTTTTTATGTTCCGCTATATATGCCGGTGCGTATATATCACCAACAATAAGTGCGCTCTTGTTTACTTAAACATGTGCTTTTGAAATACCAGTGCAATGACGCTTCAGTCTAACTAATTTATATAAGATATCAAATGTTATTCGCCGCTTGTGTACCCTTTACTGATTGGGACTAAGCTGCCTGCACCGCTTTTAACGAGCTTCGTACCTCAATATTATACTTTACATGCTGAGGGGTGAGATATTACTGAATTGGAATATTGGTACATCAAACCTAATTTGTTCACGTATTTTTTTTCAATGATTTAATACATTTGAATAAACTTACACGTATATATATAAATTAATCTACGTATATTAAACACTAGCAACCCCGCACTTTCACCCACTTAGATACCGATCTCGTTGCAGTGGAAAGTCTACTATGGATTCATTATCGTTAACGTAAAAGTTTTATTGCAAAATTTACTTTATAACAAATATATATCTAACTTACATTTTTAAATTCGTAACATCATTTGCGCGGAATGTCTGGCATTAGCAAATTTAAAAATGCTCTACGGGTATTGAAAAATTCTTAATTTCAAGGAGGTAATGAAAGATTTTGTTAAATCGCTCCAGTAATTTTTAGCTTGATAAAATAAAAACAGTATAGGTATATCGGTGGGTATCATTTGTGTCTTTCGAATATGAGCTAACTCACCAGTCGCAGGCCCGTCATAAGGGTCGCCACAATTTTATTTAGATTGTCATTTTTTAATTCTTTATAACTTTTGAATGTATAATAATGCACAAGTATTGAAACGGTATTTAATAAAATACATTGAATTAACTCAGAGGTATAAATAATATAGTCTGAATAATTTCGGCACTTTTTTAAACTTTTAAAATGGAAAATAGTATATATAGTGGCATAGCTGTTGGACATGTGGTATCGCGGACTTTTCTGTAGACATTAATACGTTCTACAATACTGTACTGTACATTTTTTTGTTTCACATCTTGGGTTACATTAATTCTTAAAGATCCTTATTTTTTTAAGGAAGTAATAGTAGATAAGGAAGATAAATAAGGAAGTAATAGGATAGTAGATAAATAAGGAAGTAATAGGAAGTAATAGTAAAAGCCTATGTCGCTCAGTGAAAATGCAGCTTTCTAAAGGTAAAAAATTTTGAAATCGGTCCATTAGTTTTTGTGTGAAAACGTTATGAATGTAAGTGTGTATCTAATAATCTGAAAGGAAGTAATTAAAAACTAAATAAAATAAAACTTTTATGTAAATGAAAATAAATCTACAGTCCGACTTAGTAGACTTTCCACTGCCACGAGATCGGTATCTAAGCGGGTGAAACCGCGGAGCATTGCTAGTCTTTAATAAACTTAAAATAATATTGATCGATTTTTTAAGTGTAACTTTTATATTTAGTTATTAATGTATACTTTTTTTACGTATTTGTACAAAGTTACATATCCAAAGGAAAACAATGAAAGGAACAGAATACATATTAAAAGCCTACACGGAAGTGTTAAGAACTGTAGGAAGTTTAATCAAAATTGTATGAATAATTTATGAGCGCGAGGAAAAAAAAACGGATTGAAACATCATTTTTATATACAACAAATAATACTAAGTAGTTGTAATGAGAAATCATATACGCGGCTGAGATCATTATGGATCAACGTACAGATAAAACGCGCTTTCAAGCTAGGTTACTTACATAAGCGTTCATTTTCAACTTTGTACCGAAACTAGGGTTCCTACATATAAAACATATCCGATGGTCGCGCTGGCGTAATGGTGCCAGGATTCGCTTCGCTAGAGATTCCGGGTTCGATTCCCGGCTGGAAAAATGAAGGAAAATGCATTTCCCAATTTGTTTAAGCATGAACTTATAGATGGTTTTTGCCGTGGCAATATGTGTTCCGGCACGATGTTGTGTAGAAACCATAAGAGGTAAATTGAGTCTTACCAGATTTGAACATTTTTATGTTCAACTTTATCGTCGCTTACCATTAGGTGAGATCAAAGTCACGCGCTAATAGGTCAGGAATAAAAAAATGTTAATTAAAAAAAGAAATAAGACTAGAGTGATTATCTTATGACACTGCGTTGCCGGGTTCTCATTTATTCGGCTTCTCTATTTCTATTTATAGGAAGGTGGGAAGTCATTGTTTGTTATATCTTTATATCTATCTCTATCTAGACTGAAAGCAGATAAATCTATCTGTGTTTTTTTCTTCGTCTAGTTTCTCACTTTGCTTGATCGAAACGAATCGATTGCATTTATCGCCGAAGAGTTACTAAAAGACCAACAATCTTATTTAAAAAAAAATATTGTCTTTTGTTGGAAGCGATTTTGATTAAGCTTAGCGAAAAATTAGTATTGCTGCGGATGATATTACTGTACACCAATTCGTCCGTAGTCACGGAGCTGTAATATGTTATCATTTCCCCAACTATGAACATATACCAAGAAATTATTACTCAGGGCTCTTTATCTAGAAGTCTATATCTTGGTCAGGACAGGCAACTTTTTTATAATAATTATTAATACTGGTTCTTAAATATTAACTTAGGGTACAATTTTCTGTTTCGCTAGTGATTATTGCCACATTGGTCTAGTGGTTAGCATGTTCAACTACAGACATGAGGTCCTGGGTTCGAGTCCCGGGTCGGGTCAATTCAAAAATCAATATTGAGTTTTCTATTAAGGTCTTCTCAATATTTGCCCGAAGTTGGGAAGTTGGCGGTGTGGTCCACCCTCGTGCCTCGAAGAGCACGTTAAGCCGTCGGTCCTGCGCCTGATCTCTCTCCGGTTGTGTCGGATTCCCGTCACATCGGACTATGAGAGTGAAGGAATAGAGAGTGCACTTGTTGTGTACTATGCCTACCAATCCGCAGTGGAGCAGCGTGGTGGGTCTATGCTCTAAAAACCCTCGCTCCTTGGAGCGAGGACGCCTGTGCCCAGCAGTGGGACGATAATGGGCTGCTACTTACTACTTACTTAGTGATTATAAGTATCAACCCTAACTAAAACCCGTTCATTTCTTACACGTTGGCAAATTCCAACGTACCAGAAGTAGAAATCGTAATATTTTCTGTTAAATTTAATATTTTTACAAGTATACTCGGCCATGCTTTGCTTTGGCTTATATTACTTGTACGCTTATTATTTGCGGTTCAATAATCTCCGTAGCGGTCGGAACGCATAATAAAAATCCATTAAATACGATAAGATGTATATTAAACTTCTACATTTCTACATATTTACGTTATAGATTTGAATGATTACATATTATTTATACAATAACATTTTTTTAAAGATTCTGTTGGTTTTGCTCCTTTTAGCAGAATTTTTATGAGATTCATTAATAGCAGATGTGTATAGATAACATAATTAGAAAGAAGCTTATTTTTCCGAACTTCTGCTAGAACAGCCAATAATAAAAACTCCATAGAAGCACTTTTTATATTTAAGATCTTGATGTACCAATAATCAAATTCAGAAATCTTTCGCAGCTCAGCATTACTACAATAGTGAGGTATTAAGCTCATTAAAAGCGGTGCATTCAGCTTAGTCCCAATTAGTAAAGCGTAGACTGACGGCGTTTAGGATTTGATATCTTATGTAAATTGGATAGATTGAATCGGCATTGTACCTCTATTTGAATAGCATATGTAATTAGACGAGCGCGGAAAACAACAATCGTGGCAAATCGATTTACTTTAAACACGTATGAATCTTTATGTTTGTACGATTAGACTTGAACTTAATTTCATCTCGCAATAATCACCAAATCTCTACTGGCTTAGCACTTAGTAAAGCCTAAATAATTTGAACATAACTCAACTACTACGCCCTTATCATGTTTACCTTAATATAAGCAACATGTGACCTGTCATTTTGGTTAAAAGATTCTACACGGATATCTCAATTAGTACAATATCATTATATTGTATTACACTATTCGAGATATATATAATGACTCTTTTGAGATAAATCTTTCGTATTTGTTATGAATCATCCAATATCGATCACTTTCCTTATTTAACCAAATTTAAATAGACGCTCGTTAGAATTTTTAATGCCTTCTATTAGTTTACGTTATTCTTATATATCAAATTAAATTTTTCACTCAATAACAATATACCTTTTATTCATTCAGTCAATTTTTTTATATTTTTTTTTCAATACTTGTTGTTTTTAAAAAGCCGACCTTTTTTCTGCATTTGAATATAGCATGACAAAGGCATCGCTACCGTTGATGCTACGTAGTGTAACTTTACAATCCTTTGCAATTTTTCTAGTAGTCTTTTCAATATGTAAATAGTGATAGTACCTTTAAGGTACTCTGTACAGTATTACACTGTCCAAATACTTGCTTTTAATGAGCCCTCATTAGTGTAAAGGAATATTAAAAATATGATATCTAGAGACCTCACTTATTTATTTATTTATACACTTTATTGCACGTCTACAATAATAATATACAATGAAATAAACTTCAATATAAGAGAAATAAAAGTACAGTAATATTTAATGTTGCGAGCAATCTTTACTTTATCAAATAGGCATATATAATACAGAGACCGGATCGTAACATAAAATCTAATTTCCTACGTTTCCTACAACTTATCATGTTTAAACTAGGGAGCACGCGAAATTAAAAAAATGTATTTTCTAATCTGTTCAAATTTGGACTAGCGGGAGGCTTCGGCGGTGGCTAGTTACCACCCAACCAGCAAAGACCTGCCGTCAAGAGAAAACTATGCATTCCGCTCCGATACTGCATAAAATTTAAGTTACTTTCGCATTAACAATAATATTATTATCAAAATCCATTACTGCACTTTATTCGTAAATGAACACTGAATTTCATTCTTATACACGCATACGAAGCTCAGATCTATAAGTGGTGTGTCAACAGGTACATTTATATAGATTTGCTCATGATTTCTCTCTATCGAAAATCGCAATAATGGTTTGTAAATAAACATTGAGCATTTAAAAGGGGCGCCACACTATCACAAGACTCTTAAGCGTATATTCACGTCTTTAAACAAGATGGAATAGCGGTTTACACAATATTCGATTTAAAATTTGCATACAATGTAAATACAATTTTATCATACAACTGTATGACAAAATATAACCGCATTCTATATTTATCGTTAGAGAATTAGTAACCAATCATTCTTATCTTTACTATCAGCATTGTATACTTTATCAATAATCCAACATTTGAAGAAGATGAGCCAATCTCAAATGAGTAAAGCAAATATAAACTTTCGAAAACTCCGTCGATTCTCATGTTTTTTGTTGTACAATTGGTAGATATAAGAATGTGTCGTAAAGTATTGTGTGTGTGTGTGTGTGTGTATGTGTCCAGTGACCGACTTGCTCGGCCTCGCTGGCGCTGAGGTGCTAGGATCGATTCCCTGCAGTAAAACATTAGGAACTAGCATTATATAATCTGCCTGAGTTTATACGCGGGGAAGGCTTCTGCCGTGGCTAGTTACCACCTTACCAGCTAAGACGTACCGCCAAACAAAAATTGCATGCCGGTACAATGCTGTGTAATAGCCATAGAGTTACCATATCTCTTACTAGATTAACACGCTTACATCTTAGAATGTCTCAACATTTTCCAGCAGGTGAGATTATAGTTAAAATCTAAAATTTCAGCAATAAAAAAGTACCATTTTATATATAAATATCATTTTCTGCATTATACTAGAAAAGGTATTTTTTTTTTCAATTTTTAAGGTGACGAACGCAGAGACTGTCGAAAAGATTTTGTTCAGAGGTTATATCGATTGATATAAATATAATGTTGAAAGGATAAAATGTGCATCGATTGTTGAATTAAATTGTTTTTTATACTTCTTAAGTAGTAACTCATTAGTGTTACATCCCTATATCTTGAACAGCGCATAATGCCGTCGCTTCTACATAAATCTCCCTACGATTGTATCAAATGGCCACCCGATTGAACTACGCCAGTTAGTAAATAGAAAATGCACCTGAGCTACCTCGCACACTCATGAAATATTTCACCCGACGACTAATCCCTGTTTGACA
This sequence comes from Elymnias hypermnestra, assembly GCA_015832385.1. Classification (NCBI taxonomy): domain Eukaryota; kingdom Metazoa; phylum Arthropoda; class Insecta; order Lepidoptera; family Nymphalidae; genus Elymnias; species Elymnias hypermnestra. Next base: position 471,276 of record JACTOM010000008.1, on the reverse strand, counting down.
TTATGTCCACCACCCGCTGTGACCAGAACTTTGTCGAAAAAACATAATAAAAGCTTATTTTCCAATTCCTTCTCTTAGTACACACTCTCCCTACATAAATCCAGTTCGATTATCCAATCTAAACTAATATTATAAAGGGGAAACGTTTGTGTATTTGTATGGAAGTATGTATATGTCTATGTATGTTTGTAATGTCTTCCCCAAAAAACTACTGGATCGACTTCAAAATTTTTTTCACCATTAGAAAGCTTCATTTTCACTGAGCGACATAGGCTATAACACTTTCTTTCCAATCAAATGATATTGTATCAAATACCGTTTTAACAGCTGTATAATACTTTTTAAATTACTAAAATCGGACATGCCATTCAAAAGATATAACGAATTAAAAAATGTCAATGTAACGAAAATAATATATCCGGAACTCGCATGAAATTAGTTTTGCTACCACAAAACAAAACTACCTCAAATTTTGTGTATAGGGAAGTTTTGAGATCATCAAGTATTAAAAATAAATCTTCTTTTCTAATATTATAGAAAAATATCCTTTTTAACTAAATTTATTATATTCAATCTAAACATTACTGAACCAGTTTAAAAATTCTTCCAATACCTGTGGAGTATTTTTAAATTGACTAATGTCGGACATTCTATGTATAAATGATGTTACGAATTTTAAAATGTATTAGTTAGATTTGTATTTGTAAAGTAAAAATATGTATAGTGATTAGATTATGAATGTAAATGTGTATCTAATAGACTGAGAAGTAATTAAAAACTAAGTGGAAAAAAAACTTTTATATTAACGAAAATAAATCTATAGTCCGACTTAGTAGACTTTCCACTGCCACGAAATCGGTATTTACGCGAGTGAAACCGCGGGCCACTGCCTGTCGTTTATAAAATACTTTTTATTCATGCACTCAAATTCAAATACATTTACAATTTTATTTTCATTGAAATTTGATTCTTGCACAAATGCAATTATTAATTAAGTATTACTATTAGTGCAACTTTCTCTGCATTTTTGTATATGATTTTAAAACATCTTTACCATCATAACGTTTTAAAGTATTGCTTACATAATTTTGAATAAAATTTTCGTTCTTTCCTTATATGAGCGTAACTTAAAGCTCCAATCCTCATGTGATATCACGTATCGCACCTCTAGCTTGCACGCGCTGCCATTCTTCAATGTAAGTACAATATTGGTGCTAGACTGTCACTATTATTTATTTTAACCATAAAAGCCAATATCGTTAATTTATAAACATAATTTTTTTATGAATGTATCTGTGTAATATGTAACTATATCTGTGAGTGCCCCAGCAGGATCATTTACAAAAAGTTGTAAATAACAAGAATAGTCTCAAGTCAAAAATGTGCCATAAAAAAATATATTTAATGCTCATAATAATTACTACTATCCGAAGTTCATTATTTTCGTAAACAATCTTATTTAATTATACCCACATACGACACGAATAAACCCTCTCTCGTATGGGTGAGGAGGCCTGTGCCCAGCTGTGGGACGTTAATGGGCTGCTACTTACCTTACCTTTAGTTATACACACACGACATAACTTAATTGATTCGCGCTTGTACAGTTTGAGCCTTTGATGTTCACCGTGCTGCAATAGATTCATCTTCACACCAATACACAGAGACGTGATGTGTCGAACAGCTTAGACAGATGTTTTGCAAACATTCGCCTTAGGATCCTTTCACATGAGCTGCTCCGGAAAACAGATTAAATTACTGTATTTATATTAGTAATATTCCAACTACTTGTTGTGTGTACAATTTTCTCTTTATTGGTTAACTCTCAACATCGACTATAAAACATAAGGTCTAGAGTTATAAAATTCCCACTTTTGTCTTTCATTCAAAATTTTTCGATACATGTCCAAATATCGAGCTTTGTGGGCATGATAAGGTGAGATCTATGTCCAGATGTCCATCGATGACGAAGTCCAAATGGGTGGAGTGTTACATTCAGTGTTTTGAAGAACTTGTATAAAGCTTACCATATTGCACTTCAACCATGATCAAGTCTGAAACATAACAAAATTTTATTTCAACTAGGAAGTAAAAAAGAAAATAAGAAAAGAAGGAGGAGCATTTTGTATCTCCAAAATGTTTAGATGTTTATAATTGCTATATGAAATTTTATTATCATAACGATCACAGAAGCAAATTTTAGGTATTTGTGCATAAATAACGGAAAAATCATAAGCTAATCGTTAGGACTACTAACGAAAATAACTTAGAATCGTGCACCTGTGTATGTGCACGTATGCGTGGTCTCTAATATTGGCTGTTGTAGTTGAATATCTATTTCAATTCACAGCCGACCTAATTAAATGTTTTTTCAGGAGAGATTCTTTACATATAAAGCTAAGACTACCTATAATTTGAAAAAGGAGATCCCCGATAACGTCTAAGATAGTTATATAAAAATATAGATATTTAAAATATAGTTATGTATAAAAATGCTTTAGTTGATTTACTAATGCCGCATCAAATGGTGAAAATAAGATAAAAGAAACAAAAATGTCATATATTTGTAAAAATATAGTTTTAACCTACCATTTATTTTTATCGATATAAATATTTGCTCATTTAGTAAAAAGATGTTAATTTTACTTTAGAAACGCATATTAACTTTAATTCGTATTAAAAATAACTTTCAAACAATTTTCCACACTAGGTAACCTTTTACATGATTCATAAAGACATGTTCAAGGAGGTTTGCTTAATGATATTCTACAGGCATACACTCCGCTGCTCATCTGATTGGTGCTTGTTAATTTACTGTTCCTGATGAATATGGCATGTAAAAACAGATTCTAGCAACGGTATTTAATTAATTTTATTAAAGCTACTGAATTTGATATTGTTATTGGATTTGAATATTTATATACCATTCGTATATTGTTACCATAAAAGAGGAAGTTTTCATAAAAAATTATTTCATTTCCGTATTTCTAGACCTAGAGTCATTGTTTTTGGAAACTACTTTTAATTTTCTTGAATAGATTAACTTTAGGGGCGTCATTCTAAATTTTTTCTAAAACAACATTTTGCGAGTTACTGCGTTTATGAAGATACCGTCGATAATTAACAAGAACGAACTATGAACGGCACAGAAAAGTTTTTAAGTAATCAACACGGAATTTGGATAGGCGTATATTGTGAAGTCTCCTTCACAATATACGCCTATCCAAATCGTATACAGTGTTAATTTTATTAATTTATAAGATAAAGACACAGCCAAGCGCAAATCTACAATATAAGTAATAAAAAACAGGCAAATAAATTATCATCCTGGAGGATAAAACTGTCTTGTGCGCGAGATTGTCTTCTTTAGCGAACTTTGCCTATGTTTCCATGCCAGTTTCCGAGGCTAGTATTTATTTTTATACAACTTTATAAGCGATAAATGTCACTCTATTTTTTATTATATTATTACGCTAGCTCATAAACCCTCCTCTAGTTGTTAAGAGACATTTGCAATTGCATTTAAAAAAATTAAAAAATAAAAACAAGTACAGATATTCATAATCAAACAGTCATCTCAAATTATCTCACTGATCCCAGTAAATATTGCGATATGGGAATAGATATCCATCTATTCTCATTACTAAATAAATACAATTTTTTGGATCTTACATGTGTCTATCGAGTTCAAGGTTCTTTGTGCATTGCCAACATACATGTAGCCAGTTTGAAAATTAGGTAAAAGGTAGTTGGATAGATATAACTTTATTGCGCACTTATTAAATATAATATGTTATTTAGCGTAAAACTAGAATAGCAATAACCATAAAAACAGGCGGTCTCATCTCTAAATAATAATATTTTCATTCATATTCATTTACTTGCATATTAATTTCATTTTTATTCCTTATAGGTGGGGATAAATTACTCGTTCTTTTAACTAAATGATCTCCATAAAGTTACAAATATAACACTTTAAAATGTTTCTCAAGCATATTATTCTACAAGGGTGGATTAACAATTTCTATGTTGGGCAAGCACATCATCTATCGTCAAAAAAGAGTCTGTGAAATTAATACTTTAAGATGAGTTCTTATTAAGTCAACAGTAAAATATTATGTAAATTACATGTATATAATAAAAATTATATTCATAAGAAATATGGTTGGTGAATTAATAAAATTAAAATTAAAAAGTGAATGCATAGAAGAATATTCAATTTACTTCATCAGAAATCTTTCACAGTGGAACCATATTTAGCCACGACTGAAACCTCCTACACTTCTCCCCGCATCTGCATAGATATTGATCTTGTAAAATATATTTTATAATTGAAGAAAGCGAATAGTCGCTCCTTATGTCTACAAGACCATCAGAAACATTCTTTAGAGTACCCCTTTCAGTTTCCTATGAGTGAACCTATCTAGAGCATTTGCCGTTAAAAAGCTGCAACCGTTAATTGGCTCCTTTCATCTAGTCGAAGGGCATTTTAATTACATTTTCGCGCTCGCTTTGTAATTTAAGTTCATATTATGAAGTTATAAAATTTTATTGGAAAGACACGTTCTTTTTTTGAAGTAAGCCAATACAGTGAAAGATCATAACTTTGTTTAATAAGTAGATGAAAGTATCTTTACTAAAAGACACCTTAATCCATTACAATACAATATATTAATTTAATTTTATTGTAAAATAGTGATAAGGAGAACTGTCAAATGTACTACTATACATATGTGATAAACAATCTAAAATGTGCTTTGGTCGAAATACTCGCATTTATCGAATGTAAACCTTCATCAAAGTCTGTTTTACTATCTCTAACTCAGTCTGAGAATTTAAGGATTAAATAAAATTAAAGTGATGTAGGTAACATTTTTCCAACATGAAATTTTTAAACGTGTTTTCTATAAAATTCAGCTTTAGGTTTCGCTGAAAATAAGCTTAGATAACTTAAGAAATTCAATGTGCGTCCGTCTTTAGCGAAAACATCATTCTATTCACTAACATTAAATGAGAAAATATTGAAGAAAATATTAAGCGGGCATTTTAGTAAATAAAATGCTTACCTTCCATTTTATCACATTTAAGTACACAACTAAATTGACATACATAAACTATGTGACAACAAAATTATAGTTGCCGCAGAAAAATGTGCCGAAATCGGATTTATAACAATATAGTAAATTGAATTGACAGCAATTGACTTATCAAAAAAAAATTGAGTTAAAAGAATGAAAAGGTCGTGTATACATTGTAACAATATTATTTCCAGTAATCATTTGTAACTATAATTAAAAAAATTATATTACTTTATGAACTAAGTAACGAAAACACGCCGTTGATACCCGAACAAAGACGTGTGTGTTTGACGTCATAATGTTAATATCTCCTCACAGTAATACGCAGTTGTTACAGTGTTATGAATTTTATTGACTAATTTTTTCTTCTTTTAGGAATAAAATAAAAGGAGTGTCTAAAAATACCCAATTGCCTGTGGTCATTAGCCTCCGCTAATAAAACTTATGGCCCTTGGCACTGCAAGTTCAATAAGCGCAACTTATATTTTCATTTAAACTCTGTACACAATTGAGGCTGGGATTACGATTTGCTGCGGCATATTTATAGCTGACATGGAAAGATCCCGTATTGTGAGATGGAATAATAATTACATTTGAGGAAGCCTAAACAAACGAAAACCTTTAAAACTTAATAATGAGGAATTAGATCTTGTAGGCAGTACCGATTTCTTAGGTATTACGTTACATAATAAATTACAGTGGGGGCCCCATATGTGTATATGGGTGATAAGTGGTCTATCGAACAGGTTCAACTCTGCGGCTTACGCCGTTAAAACAATTTGTCGTCTGACAGATGTGGATACTGCCAGACTGGTGTATTTCAGCTATTTTCACAGCGTTTTGTGTATGCAATATTTGCACCGCAGAAAAAGGCCATTCATAGGTCCAAGAGAGTCGCTAAGAAACAAATTCAGAGCAGTTAACATAATGGCACTTCACTGCGCAGACATATTAGAAAACATGTTACATAATAATACGTCAAAATATTAACTCATTTAATAAAAAAGTAAAGTACGTCATATAACTTAAGAAATAAAAATAAACTTGTTGTAAATTCTAGTAGGCTGCATAAAATTGACAACTCATTAACTGTGTACGGTTCTAATTGACTTTAAAGGTAACTGTGTACGGCTCTATAATAAACTCCCAGAAGACGTTCTAGAGATGTCACATAATAAATTCAAAGTCTTTGTTAAAAGAATATTGATTGAAATATCCTACTATAATTTTCAAGACTACTTAGACAATACAAACGCGTGGGAGTAAACGAAAGTCGTCGTCGTCGTCGTCGCTTCAACCGATGGACGTCCACTGCTGGTCATAGGTCTCACGTAATGACGTCCAATTTTGTGCAGCCTGGCTCCAGCGGTTACCGGCCACCGTCTTTATGTCGTCGGTCCATTTTGTGGGGATCTCCCTACACTGTGCCTCCGGTGCGGCTTCGCTACTCTAGCACCTTTGGGCCCCAACGTCCATCGGTCCATCGGGCTATATGCCCCGCCCATTGCCACTTCAGGTTCGCGATTCGTAGGGCTATATCGGTGACTTTGGTTCTGCTACGGATCTTCTCATTGCTGATTTGATCACGTAGAGAAACTCCGAGTATAGCCCTCTCCATCGCACAGCGAGTAAACGAAAGTGCTTTAATTTTAATTTAAATATAAAAAACTAATATGATATTGTAACGATGATGGTAAAAAAATACAAAATACCCGACTGAGTGTGTTATGGGTTCTGCTCAGGACAGGACGCGTAAGAACCATCGTAACTTTCGTTTGCTTTATCGAAACTAAATATCGGCATAACTTAGTTTCGAGAACACTAAACCAATAGAGCAAGTTCGCCTGGAGTAAAAGTTTCTAAGTAGGTAGTTAAGATCTATTTCTTAAAAAGTTAATACTCTGTAAAACAATATTAATATTTTGACCAGATATTTATGTATCTGAGAGGGAGTTCAAAAGAAGGTATTTATTTTGTAAAGCGGATTTTCCTCCCTTCCTCCCGTCTAAAGGCTCGCGTTCAAAGGTTCTAATCTAAAGTTCATAATAAAATACCATGGACTTTATTTTATCTTCAGTGTAAACTGATACGTACCAAGAAAATTTTAATCCAGAAAATAAGTTCTTTTTTAATCCTTTTGCAACGTTGCAAGATGCCGTTGAAATTTTATATTTAGCTTTTACAATTTTATGTCCAGTTTTTATAATATAAATTGAAGAGTAAATGCGCGCTCTTTCATAAACTGAAATCTCAGATTTTCTTTACTGAAAGCCCGGATGTGTTATATAAAGACGCCTGGAGCACCCGCTAAGCAGACTTGACCGCGTGTGAAATGTCACATATTTAAAGTATTGTGATCGATTAAATCACTGCCTTGACTGCGGTAAACCAAAGTTATGATATTAAGTTTGGGAGATGCAGTTTGTGTTTCAGGCCTGTGGTAATCTTGACTATAGCAGACATTTTACTGGAATCACGACAAAATCTCGCTGAGGCTTGCGTTAGCTTTGTTTGCAGCAGTGATGGATAAGCGCTCATTGGCCGTGTGGGCTTTGCTCGAATTTGAAGTGTTGCCTATGAACCTTTTAGCTGGTTATTATTAAGTTTATATATTTATCTAATGAGCGGGACAGAGGTTTCTCAAAATCATGGGAACGATGGTACTCCAAAAATATTAACTTTATTGTTCTGATCAACGCTCTGTCTTACATAAAACACACATTGTTTCTAAGATTAAAAATGATTTAACAAATAATTTTGGTCAGATATTAACGTATTTTTATTTACGCGACTGTGTGTGTGTGTATTGGAAGTGTGCGTGGATGTATATAATGAGGGAACGCGTGGGTGTGTATGTTTAGTGAATAAATTTACAAATAAGTGAGTGCATGTTTATTAGGATCGCTATCCTATGGATTTACGTAACTAACATTACGAGCTCTTCAGTCCTTTCGTATAAAAGACTTAAAATAAATTCCGTACTTTTTCTTTTATTCATGTTAGCCGGCACGGAGTAAATATTAAGGTTTTGTTTATTTGGTTATAAAGTCCACAACTGCGTGTAGTGACAACTCGTAACTGCACTTCAAAGAACCTTTGTAGTGCACTGTGAGTTACAATTATGGTAAGAAATATCGGGAATGAAAGAAAGTTAGGAATGTTTTTGTGAAATTGTACCAAGGATGAACATGAGTTACGAGAAGAGTGATTCAAAAAATCTGAAATTGGTTTACCCCACATAACTTTATATACAACCCTTTGAGCTCGTAAATTTTTTTAGGAAAGATGTTTTAGTACACAAACCCAAGCTATAATATAACACCGATTTTAGGAAACATAATTGACGTTTCTTATACATCCAGCGTAAACTATATTTCCAATGTTCTTGAATATATATTTCTAGTTCAGATAACTACAGCATCAACTTCCAATTAAGAGAGCTCTACTCGAATGCCTCAATATTTTAAGCTGGAAGCACGTTCCAACTATGAACTGTTGCGGTGGGTTTCGAGTTGTGCACAACTATAGACATAAATAGCAATGGTCGCAAGAGCCTTTAGGGAAAAGTTACAAATTTTATTTTGATTACATTGAGGGTGAGGTAATTGCAGTTAATCCATTTCGTAATAATGTAATAAATGACATTACGCACGTCATTGCACTAGAGCCGCTGGTTTGGTGGTATATATGTGTGTGTGTGTGTGTGTGTGTGTGTATGTGTGTGTGTGTGTGTGTACGTTATAATTTTATAATATTACTATGTTCTTTGTTAACTTATATGTGTATTGATCATTAATATAAGATTATAGTCCTCACATGTTGTGAGGATTATCATATTCAGTTCTAGTCAAATTTTCACTCACTTGAAACGAGTAAGAGATTAAATTCCATGCAATTTAATGTATCTGGGTAAAAATATATGTTATTTGTAATTAAATGTAATAAAATATTTGTGACGGTTGCCTGGAGTAAATCATAACTCTAGCGTTAACGCTACAATTTTACGCTAATTTTAATTAACGCTACAGTTTAACGTTACATAATATGTATTTCTTAATCACATTATCTTAGCTCTTTTCGTATATAATATTTTAAACAAAAATAAAATTAACAAATCTGTGGTCCAGGACTCACCTCAACTTGTACGCCAATTTCTCAATCTGCCGCGCTGACCCCCTGCCAGGGAGCCTCCCCATTTGGGGTGTAATGCTCCGCCCGCGCTATGCAATATGGAGTCTATGTCATATAAATTTTATACTAGTTATATTCCACTACTAGTAATTTATGCGTATTTTTAACAATATTAATATTTGAATTGTGTACACGTTAGTACTTCATTGCGATCCCGCCATACGGTTTATTATAGAAACGAATATCAAACATCCAAATTCGATGTTTTATATTTGGGAACTAGTATGAATGAAATAATTAACAACGTCCATAAATTTCCCTTAGTCTAATGTAAAGCTAATTTGACATCGAGTGGCCGCATTAGATGTAAGATCGGGCGCAACAGTTACATTTTATTTACTCTCTGTAGCAAGACCGTATAACGTTTCTAACGTACCAATTTTTAAGCTAGGGTTCTAATTCGGCAAAATTTGAAATAATACGCAGTTCACTATCTTAATTTTTATTCAATTCCTATGAATATGCCACTGTCTCCTATTTAAATTTTGAATAGTTATTGGAATACGTTTTTTATTGATACGTAATATATGAAACTGGATGTTGTTACAGTTTTAAGTAGGAATTGATTTTTTAAATCACTGGTTTTTATTTACTTTGAATCTTGGGTAAAAGGATATAACATAGATTCGCTTAGAAACCGGTGTACCAAATATTTTCAATTGCATTATATTAAGTTTTTTTATTCAAGCACGCTTTTTCAGCAGTTTTGAATCGATATTAAAGAACGACTTAAAATCTTAAGTTACAATGGTTCGTTCGTACTTTTTTTATCATCGCCATTACAATCTCATTATAATTTAATCTATTGTCATTTGAGCAACCCATACACTGCCACGCTTTTTATCGAACAAGTAATCCATCAAATTATAGTGCGATATTTTAATTAGCTTTCTTTTAATAAAGTTTTTAAATTCGTGACGTGACATGTATAATTGTTGTGGATACCTGATAATGGTGCATCTACCTCAACTCGTATTCAAATCCGCCCTACCTATTCGGAATAAGATGATTCGGCATTGAAGAAAGAAAATTGATATTGGGAAATTCGCTAACAAATGAAAAAGGACATGTTTAATAGTTTCTTAAGTTCTATGCCTAGGGATATGTGGGGTGAAAGTTTAATACAAGCAACGCCATCTATAAGCACAAAGCAATATTTAGATACTGCCAAATAAATTCATCTTATAAGGATATTCTAATCGTGCCATTAATTCCACATTGAGCCACGGTTCGTTAGCTTTGATTTAAACTTCACCCTTTTGGTGAAGGAAAATGTTGTATTTGTTTGTTATAACTCTAATTACACATAGTAACCAGTTTATTATTTTATTAAAATTAGTACTGATTAAAATAAAAATTAAATCCTTTAATAAAAAATGCCGCCACTATTTAACTACGATACAAGGGCTAAATATATTAACAATTTATGAATCATAAATTATTTCTGAATTAAATCTGTTTGTTAATGAACTTGTAGCATTTCCATATATAAGATTAAAAGAAAATAGCATGAATTAATAAGAACCTCCTTATTTGTATGTATGTTATCTACTTACATTTTCTGACTAAAATAGGATTAAAATTTGATAGTAGCTTTTATTTGCTCATCAAATAGAAAGTAAAGCTTAAAAAAATATACAGACGAATTGATAACCACCTTTTTTGAAAATAGCGTGCTTCTTTTACAATACAACCTCAAATACAATTAGCAATTTTATTCTCATTAAAGTTGAGATTAAAAGGGCATAGATTATAGAGTATCGATTTTTGAATTATTTTCTAAATGAATACGAAATCGATGTATACTAAAAAGCCAAGTCTAGGAATCAAAAAATTAAGATTACATTAAATTTATGTCGTCATTTCTGAAAATTTTTTCTAGGTAAATAAAAACATTCTTTTCATAAAAATGACTGTCTAATAAAAAATAATTAATATATGTATACGGCTCAAATAATAAATAACTGGCAATTCTATAACAAATTATAATGTGAACCTTTTTTTTAACGATGGAAAACTTCGCGAATACCTGAATTATCCCGGGAGGGCGTTCCAGGTCACGCCGAGCTCATACAGGCTAAAACCCAGCGATGCCCCTACATCACTCTATGACGGGGTCACGAATATGCGATTGATAAACAATCGCATCCCCGCTAACGAAGTGTCCATTAAAAGGCTCAACCCGGTCCTGAAACGAACCGACATATTCTCGGAAGGTGGCTTGCTTGAAGCACCTGGCAAACCTGGTGGGACCTGCTATTGGGCGACGAACCCCGCATCCGTTACCTACAGGTCACCAGAAATTTCACAATAACCATCTCCAAACTGGTTTCAACAAACTAATAAAATGAATAAAAACATTTAATTGATTACACAACATTTAAAATATACAATATTTTCTAGTTACAGTACATAAAAATAATCTGCACCTCCTCACCACCCCACCCCCTAGTACCTAGGGGGTGGGGCAGCGGGGAGTTTGACGGATGCGGTGCCTTAGCATCCTGTGCGCTAGTCTGCATCGTTAGGTCTAGCAATAAACACTAAAAACTGAGCACTAAGCACTAGTCTTGGTCACAATCTACTTATCGTGTAGTTACGCGATTGGCAGTATGTTACGGACACCCCAAACATAAAGTTATATGTAATCTTTTACAAGTGTGTTGTTGTTAATATGGAGGACTTATTTCCAAACATGGAGATGGCAGGAACTGTAAGTGTAATATAATACTTGAAGAGTGCTTAAGAAGCATTTGCGAATGTGTATCTTAAATATAAAAATGTTTTGTCGCCTAAAAGTTACTTATAAGTTTTTTTTGCGAATATTTTGACTAACGTATACTATATATGCTGATTAAATGTATGATAATAAAATCCTGCAATAAATATTATAGTGATAAATGACTAAATTGTAATAATTAAAGTGCGTTTGTGATTAATAAAATATTAAATTATATACACTGGGATGTAAATTATTTGTTTCATATTTTAAATTATAATTACATAACAATAGATTTTTTAGTAATATACTATATGCTGTGCACTTTCACGCAAATGCGAATGTCCACAAACACGTTAATTGTTTAGTGCGAAATCCTTATAAAATAAAGAACATGGCTAGCGAACAAGATATTTTATAGCGCTTTGTGAAATCATAGCATTTATTTACTAAAAGTTAACTATTTTAGTATAAAATTTAGTGAATAAGTACATAAATATACATTTAATAATGAGATGCTAAAGCAACTTAACAACCTAAACTGAATATATAATAATTTATTTTGTCCTGCTTTTTATTGCGAAATATTTATTATCGTAATAAATAAACGATTAAATTGTAACAAGTTTGATATTTTTAATTTAAAAAAGGTTTATAGGCTTACATAAAAGATTTTGAGATTAATAGAATGAATAATTAGTTTTTACCTTTTTTTTATATATACTAACTTACAATATATAATCGCTATAACAAACAAAATGCTTTATCTTAAATTTATTAGAAGTAAATAAATTACTTGGCGGACAAATATTTTGTTCAGATTGTTGGAGTTTTTTTGATATTAAAACTTAAAATTAAAATAAAATACTTCAAAATATGTATTGACGGCCTCGCCTTCAAAATATGTGCGAGTATTCGCCTTGCTAGCGGTCGCGGGTTCGAACCCCGGTAGGACGAATTTAGGAAATTGTATATTCTAATTTGTCTGAGTCTGGTTTGGTGGGAGGCTTCGGCCTTGGCTAGTTACAGCAAAGACGTACCGCCAAAACAAAGAGATTTGTGTTCCGGTACGATGCTGTGTAGAAACCGTTAGGGGCATGTCGCCTCTTACCAGATTAGCGTGCTTCCATCTTAGACTGTATCATCACTTACCATCAGGTGAGAGCACAGACAAGCGCTAAACTGTCAGCCACAAAATAAGAAACACAACATTAATTCTAGTTCATGTCGTCATTTTAACACTACTTTAATTTTTTTTATTATATTGTTTTACCTTATAATCAATAACTTCTTACATTCCCTGACGAATGGAAAGAAGCCATCGTCATAGGGATACATAAGCCAGGAAAACCCAGTAACCTGGCTACTAGTTATAGACCCATTAGTTTACTCAACACTCTGGGTAAAGTGTATGAGATAATAATCCTAAAAAGACTCAAGGCTACGGTAGAGGCCATGAGACTCATCCCCGACGAGCAGTTCGGGTTCAGACCCCAACACTCGTGCGTCCAACAGGTGCACCGCCTCACGGAGCACATCCTCGATAATATCTACCACACCGGTAGAGGTCCTACCGGTGCAATCTTTCTCGATGTGGCGAAAGCCTTCGATAAAGTGTGGCATGCCGGCTTGATTTACAAGCTGGACCACCTCCAAGTGCCAGATAGATTCGTATTTTTATTGCGAGACTATCTCTCAAACCGTTCCTTCAGGTACCGCGTCGAGGGCACCCTGTCCTCATCGCGCCCTCTCAGAGCAGGAGTCCCCCAGGGCTCGGTGCTCTCTCCAATCCTATACACGCTGTACACATGTGACTTTCCAAGCACAGAGCGTGTACACTTTGCTCAATTCGCGGATGACACCGCTCTATTCACCACCTCACGTGACACCAATCTGATCACCTCGAGACTTCAGAAAGCGGCCAATCGCATCGCCGAATGGTTTCGCAAATGGAGAATCGAGGTGAACCCTGAGAAAAGTGTAGCAGTGCTTTTCACAGGAGTGAAGAGGATTTGGGATCGCAAACTGCCTAACATTAAGCTTTACGACATGGACATCCCATGGAGTAAAGAAGCCAAATATCTTGGAGTTACCCTAGATAAAGCCATGAACTTTAGTAAGCACATTCGCAATGTTCGTGGCAGAGCCGCGTTTGTGCTTGGTAGATTATCCCCTCTCATCTGCAAGAAAAGTAAAATGTCACTTCGCCACAAGGTGACACTCTACAAAACTTGCATCCGCCCCATCATATCGTACGCCAGCATCGTCTTCGCACACGTGCCAGCCTATAGACTGGCCCGTCTGCAGACGCTGCAAAATAGATTCATGAGGATGGCCACGGGATGCCCCTGGTACGTCCGAAATGTCGATCTACATAGGGACTTAGAACTCCCCACGATAAAGAGTTATTTTAAAGAGCTCTCCGAAAATTATTTCGAGAGAGCCATAAATCATAGGAACCCACTAGTGGTTAACGCGTCCTCTTATAGGATCCGTCTTAACGTTCCGCCTAGGAAGAGACGGCCTAAATATGTCCTTAACGACCCCGACGATACGATAACTATCGACAATCTACCTTACCAGGTAGGGACAGACACATACACAAACGTTACACAGCGATTCCGCCGGCGGAGTCGAGGTCCCCGATTTCTGACGTCACCCGGACGTGGACTTCACCCACGTTCCCGGGGGCGCTTCTGATTCTTCCTTTTCAGGTGATGTTTCAGCGATAACGTCGCTCCAAGCCGAGGCTCGGTCTCGCAGGAGACGCCCTTGGAGCGGCGTTTCCCCGGAGAGCGAGCCCTTTTCAGGGCTCGCACTCGAAATGTGGCGGCCTCCTTAAGAGCCCGTCCTCCTCCCGGTTACGCTGTAAAAGCCAGTAGGGCTAACAGCTAAACACAGTTCGAAAAAAAAAAAAACTTCTTACAGGCCTGAAATGAAAATATTATAATGTTAAATAAAAATCTGTGAAATGTGTCTGTATGTTGTTTTGTTTTTGTTTTAATCCATTAAGACTTCTACATTACACTAATTAAAATAAACATAAATATAGTCAGTAAATTACGTACATGCGTTATGTGGTTAGGGAATCAAAAATAATATTTATGTAAAAGTCGATGGTTTTTCAAATTTCATCTGTAAATAATTTTATAAGGGAAGTTTTTTTGTATCGAAGTTCGTTTATCACACAATGCTATACCTTTTTAAAAAGTGTTACTTAAATTTAATTATAACATAAAATGTTTTCTTAAAGGACAAAAATAAAACTGAAAGGACTCTTAACGTAAAATTAAATTAAAGCCGGCGGGTCTCTGCAATTTTTATTTATTGCACTCTAAAGATATCCTACAATTCGTGGAAGAAAAATGGGATGCGTCTTAAACTTGAGGGTGTGTATTAAAAACAAAAAGCATATAGATAGAACCGGTATTAGTTGGATAAAAATTTTGTAATAAAAGTATATTTCTCGTATTTAACTCGACTTAAGATCCTCTTACGATTTCATATAATTAATATTACGTAGTAAGACTGCATGACTGACTCGTTGCAAGTATAAAAGCAAAACCAAAAGAGTTCGTAACTCTGACATACATATCCCGGAATTAGATGCAGACTTCATCACGATATTTAAACCACAAATTATGATGTATATATTGTATCAATAGTAATTAATTTCAAATAATACTTTTATGAAGAACACTAGTATCGTCTTGAATTTCAATCAATGGTAATTTTTGCGTGAACATGTGACAGACGGAGTTACTTTCGCATTTATAATAGTAGTAAGGATGAGTACCAAATTAATTAAAACGAGCCTGTAAGGCTGTACTGGCTAACAGTTTCATGCAGTTTTAAGATTTTAGAAGCAATAATAGCATTCAAAGTTGATATGATACTTTCAAAAAGAGACTATAAAATAATTTAGTAATCGTTTTAATTAGGACTAAAATTTACTTTAGTTTAAATATATATATATATGTGTGTGTGTGTGTGTGTGTGTGTGTGTGTGTAGTATATGTATATAATAATGTATATTTGGCTTGTAAGGTATCCTATGTATACTAAGTTTAATTATCTTATTACTGTGATTTCTTTTTTAAATATAATATAATAAAAATAAATCCCACATTTCTCGCCTAGAAATATGCCTGTCTATAAAACTTAAATATGTAACGTAATAATAAAGTCAGGAATACAGATCGGTTTTAGTTAGTATTAATTAGTTTAAGAAGTTCTCTGAAGTTTCTTATATCTAAATATATAAAAAAAAACATTAATTAACTTAAAGTCCCAAAAGGAATTGATAATTCTATTGAATATAGATTTACTACGATTATAAATACTTACAACAATTAGACTTATAGAGCCATCTTGGATTCAAAATATTGGCTATATTCAATTTGATAAGTACAGGCCACAGGAGTAATTGAGAAATAGCTTCAATTTACGCACGTTCTAACTAGGTAACGTAGGTAATTTTACCTTAGCTATTAGATTCGATTATTAGTTGGACTGAATTGTTAAAACAGATGAGTATTATTTCGAAGATTCTTTAGAAACGAAATTAAAATTTTGTTCCTTTTCGTTAAGTCTTCTCTAACGCCTTCTCGAGGTAAATATTTAAGTCTGGCTCTTCCATGTAATCGGCATCAGCACAATACACAAAGTTCCTTTACGAAATGGTTTGATTATCTTTGATCGCAATGAACTAATTTTTAGATCAACAGATAAGAAAGGGCAAGTTAAAACCTAAATATTTTTTTGTTTCAGAATTGGCCAAATCAGCATGGACTATCGCGATCATTGCACAATGATCTAAATGAACGGATCAACTATAGATTGAATACTTTGAATGATCGACGAAATGACCAAAATAACAATTCTCTGAACCAGGGCCCGTCAAACAGATACTTTAACAACAGATCGCCCTTGAACAGGTCTCGCACGAACAGACCATTTAGGGACAGGTCTGTCGCTTTGTATATTCAAATAGACATCGACGAGACCAGGGATGGTGAAAGTGTAAGTGTAAAAAATAAATTCAATTTTAAATTCCTTCAACGACTTTATTAAACTAGTATTAGGTAATGAAAATTTGGACACGAGAATGAACAGAATTTTTGCATAATTTATGAGAATAAAATTAAGAAATCGGAGAAAGAGCTCTATATAAAATTAAATATAGTAATATAGACTAGACAGCACAGAATGATAAACCATTGTCTCTAGTACACAATTAAAAGACAAGAGAAATAATATTCAGGTGTCTACGAAATTATGGACAACAACTGACTTTTGTCACTCTACACTTGCTACAACTTTAAAATTAGACAGAAATGTAATTTCTTTGCACTCGTACATTACCATTTCTTTGGAATTTCGATAAACAACTTTGTTGGTAGACATCATCGTGTCACCCGTATCTTTAAGTTTTAAAATTAATATTTAATTTTAATTAATAATATAATTAATTGCGTACCCTTACAAAATGATTGCTGTAATACAAACCACATGAATTTTAATATAAATACTTGTAGATCTGACTGACTCAAAGATCTCGGAGTACTTTTTCACAAGTAGCTTAACATTCATGTTGTTACTATAATGAACAATATTAATATGCTTACCAAAGTCTAGGTTTTACTACTCGAAATACGAAAGTATATAAAACCCCAAACGTTCACAGACCTTTATTTTAATGCTTTTACGCGGTGTACTAGAATAAAATCTGGTCACCATGCTACGCTTTGCATTCTGATAAGATGAGAAAGTGTACAAACGCTATGCTTAAAAATTATATCTCATAGATTTTGACTGTCTACATAACTCTGCAATTATATTGTCCGTTTAGCTAAATTTCGTTAAATATAAAATCATTATTCTTAACATTTCCTTAAAAATAGTGAATTTAACCATTGATTTCTGAAATAGTGCTAAACGTGCGTCAGATGTGAGTTCCTAACAGTTCTAATTACTGTTGTTTACAACTACTGAACAGATACAAAAATAAAATAATCAACCTACATTACTACAATCCAAACTGCGAGCCCCTTCGACAGCTCACACTCGCTAAGATGCTGATTCGGGATCAAAGAAAATGCCACCAGACTTGTTACACCACGCTCCGCCGTCTACTTGTCACCAGAAGAGGATATATGAATGCGATCGAACTGTTGTTCAGCAGGAAATTTACGCCAAAATGGCTTTCTTATATATCGTATTTACGACTAGCACGCGAACAGTATTGTGACAAGTAAATGACGCTAATTGGCTCTTTATTGGTAATAAAGTCCATCTTATGATTGGCGTTCTATCATTCTCCAATTTCACGTTTTACATTATTAGGGTTTACATTATTCTGAGAAAAACAATAAAACGAATATATACATAATATAGTCGACAATAACATTTCTTATACGATTTTACTAATTATTTATATACATATAGACTCTACATTAATCAAAATATAATATTTCTATAAGAAAGGGAAAAATCGCGAACACAAACCATCGTTAATGTCTTCTAGGTGCGTGCGTGCGGGTGCGTCTTTGTGTACGAGTGTGTGTGTGGGTGTGGGTATGCGTGTGTGGGTGTATGTAAATAATTTAGTTCAAATTATATATATATATATTCTGTAAACTCGACGTCCACTAGGCCTTTTTACCTCCCATAAAATCTCACTATTTATTATACATATAGTTGGCAATGTCATACGCAAAAAATATATAAAGTGAATTCACGTTGTTGTTTTTACACAGCTGTCAATTTTTTTTATCTTAAATTGACCAAGTAAATTATAATAAGCCCTTCACATCAATACGTGTTTCCTAGAGTTGCAAATTCTTTAATGTTACTAATATCGTACACTTATTCATTTACTCTCATGATTCATTGTACTTATGTATTCTCCAGTTCCCTCAAAAATATTAAAACTTTCTTATTATTTTTAGATGGCTCTCCACGAGACACACTTTGTAAACGTACCTCCAAATTCTCCGGTACAAAATATGAATCTAGCTCCACGTGCAGTAATGGAGGAATCTGATCTGGACGGTGTAAGTATGAGGTTTTATATTTAGATTTAAAATAAAATGTATTTAACGTATTATATATTATTGTTTTATATAAAGGCTTACCAACTAAGAATCTTGCAAATACGTTTCTTTTTAACTCTAATATAATGAATTTCGTATGTATGTATCTAAATTATAGCCATGCACTACATTTATTAAGTTTAAGTTTCTTAACTTAATAAATAAGCAATGGAAAAGATACATAGTATTTCTTTTAATACCTTAACATAAAATATATACCCATATTAGGTAAAAGTATTATAAAATATAAGAGTTTCGAAGTTTAGGTTAATAATGTAAATTCATGATTGAAATCATCAAAATTATGCCGCTTTATTAAAATTATTTTGCAGTTGAATTTCAGTTTTTAATTACATGTTTTGAATTTTTGATTACGATGTTTTGATAACTTAACCTTAACTAAACCTTATCATTTATATTTTATAAAAAAAACAAATCTATTTTTAAAGGTTAAAAATTATGTATGGGAAGCATAAAAATGTAGAAATGTTAAGGTAGAGCATGACCTAAAAAAGATTCGAAGACACTGTTCTATAGTATACAATATAATGCGCAAAGGCAATCATATCGCTTGTAGTTATATATATCTTACAGACAATCTTTTATGAGAGGAAAAACAGACAGAAGCGGGACTTACAAATATAGATTAATTTCGTTAAATAATTATATAGTATTTCAACCACACTTACAGTAATATATAAATATATGTGACAAGGTTTTTCGTTGGAAGTTCATCTATATACTTTTGTCACAGTCCCGGCTCAATAAAGGCTACTTTTGTAAGCAATTCCTTTTCACGCTGCCGATCCAACTAGGTCGAGAAGAACAAATAAGAGCAAATAGCTCTCAATTCTATTGCCGAATTGGGAAATCTATAATTTGGTAAAGTTACGTAAAATGATCCGTATTAAACTCAAAAAGAAATTTAGTTGTAAACTAGCAAAGACTTATTTACTTATTACACAATTATTGTATTATACAACGTTAAATAATCAAAAAGGAATATTGTAAATTGCAGCATCACACATTTTATACAGTATAAAGAATACGCAAATAGCAAGGCTACAATAATCATATTTTATTTTAAAATAGTGTTTTGGTGACCATAATATTTTGTTATCAATTTTGGGACTTCTACTCGAATATATAAAGTGTGGGACTTAAATTGCTTATTACATGTTATGACGGTCGTCGTCGTCCCCACCTCATAGTGAGTGATGAATACTCTTGACGGTCGATTTACTGGTCTCATTGGTGAAAGCCTTGGATGATGATGAAAATACAATAACCTAAATTTAGCTCCCCGGTATCGAACCCAGGACCTCTGCTAGCGAATCGAATACTCGCACCATTGCCTTTCAATACAATACTACGATTTTGTAGTGAAGGATTGTAAAAAAGAAACGATAATAATAAAAACAAAAGCAAAGCCTACAAAGTTATATATTGTTGACAGGATGATTTCGAGGACTCGGTCGATGAGCAAACGTAAGTCCGAATAAATAATTTATACCCTATTATACCTTTCCTAATCTCAGGCAGACTAGGCAATGTCATATAATGAATGCAAATATATCATAATAATATGTAATGTTTAATAAAATGCATGTTAACAACCGAAAATAGTACACCGCTGCTGGTTCTTAAAATTTAAATATTCTTTTTTCTAGACGGCCTTTAAATATTAGGTCAAATATAGGTTTGCCACAGAATTCCAATGTACGACTGATGATGATGATGTTGAAAACTACTTCATCGACAACGAATCCAAAGTAAACTTTCCTGCGCGCTCTGTCCTGAGAGGAGCCCGCAAAAACCTCAGTCGGGTATCTTTTTTTAGCCATCATCATTACAATATGATATTAATTTATTACATTTAGATATATTAGAGTAAATCATTCTCTCCCACGCTATATTTTCGTCTAAGTAATCTTTCAAATTATATCAAGATTTTTTTTTAACAAAGAATTTGAATTTAACAAGTGACATATCTAGTAAGTCTTCTAGGAGTCTGTTATAGAAAACTATACAGTTGCCCTTAAAAGAGTCCTTAATTTTATGTAGCCTTCTTTTATATTTCTTTTATTATATGATGTAAATTCCCTTTTTTATAGAGTTAATATATTTATCAACGTACTACAAGTATTCTAATATGTATACGCAGTTAACTGTCATTATTTTAATTGCTCTACGTTTTTTTCTTGGACCCATATTATAAATCGCACGAACCAACCTTTTCTGCAATACAAATATTGCGTCTACAAGTACATCAGTAGCATTACTCCAAACTAAAATACGATATAACATATTGCTGTGCAAATAGCTAAAATACACTAGTCTGGCTATAATATCAACGTCCGTAAGACGACGAATTTTTTAAACCGCGTTAGCCGCAGAGCTAACCCCTTTTCAATAGACAGCTTATATGGGGACCCCACTGTAGTTTATTATTTAGCGTAATACCTAATATAACCGTACTATCTACCAAACCTAGTTCCTCATTATTTAGCTAAACAATGGTTTTCATTTTTATAACATTCGGTTAGGCGAACTTGATACATTTACAATATATATTTCCTGTTGATTATTGTTAGCTTCAAACCATTTTACGAATTTATTGACAGAGTTCTTTACGTCGTCATAACTTGTTAGTCGTAAATGTATATCTCCTATATATTAGGTCCTTATATACACTTTTGTCATCCCACAGGTAGTTCATTGATCCCTTTACTAAAAAAAAACCACGGGGGCGAGATTCAATAAACGGTTCGACGGCGGTTTGGACTGGCGCATCGGTGTTGAATTTTTTTCCTTGTAACAAGTTGTCCAAATTCTGGAAATGGCCTAAAGCGATTGACCAACCTTGGTTGTTTAGCAACTACTTTTTCCTTCATGGTTTCCAGTTGCTGACCATAGTTATCTGCCGTAATCGTTTGGCCAGATTTCAGAAAGCTGTAGTAAACGGCACCGGCGCGGGTCCACGAAACACTCAGTCAAGTAACTTTTCAAATTCAATTTTCGATTAGGGCAGGATTTGGCCGGGTTGAGCCATTGCGACAAGCGCTGCCGATTATCGTACAGTATCCACTTTACATCACAACTAATCATTCGATTTAAAATCCCTGCATTATTGTGCCGGTTGAGCAAAGTAATATAGCAGTTGACGCGTGTTTGAAAGTTCGTTTCACCAATACATGAGCGCACAGACAAGTTTTATTACTTCCCGATTTGCTTCAAGTGGATTAATATAGTTTTGTCACTTACCTCGAAGCCTGCAGTTATCTCTGAAATGATTTGTGATGGATCCTTCATTTTCCACTTTGTTCACGGGGTTGGTTCTGAATGTCAAAATTTCCAGAAATCCTACCATGCTTTCTTTTGCCCCACCAGCGCCGTACCCATCAATAATTCTTCGAGCTGTTTCTGCAGCACTGGTGCCACGGTAGAACTCGCATTCGTAAATATACCGATATTTTATGTTTTCGGTAATAAAAAATAATGAGGAAAAAAATCAATGAATGTTTTCAAAACTCAAGTGTACCAGCTAAAACAATTTATAAACATGGAATTTTTAACAAAAACGGGATATTTCAAATTAAAGTGGGCAATATAATAAAACGCTAATTTCATATATAAAAACCTAAATAAGTAGTATTAAGTCGTGAAAATAATTTTCTTTCTATTTTGTAGGGATTCTATGAATCTTCACTCAGCTTTAACTGACTGTGAAAAGGCCATAGCACATTTTTTCAATAATCGTCTAGCTAGTGCAATTAGCATAATGACACCCTGGTAAGTCTTTGACAAAAATAAACTTTGTTAAATTAAACCATAATATTATTAACTGGGCCATTAAAACTTTTCAATCTTTGACAGTATTTACATTTGGAATGAATATACCCACTGTTTTAAAAGATAAGATCGAAACCTGTAAGGAATGTGACTACTATATTGGTGCAAATACTATGATATGTAATAAATTTCTTTTATGAATATTGGGAAAATTTTATGATTGTAACTTTCGAGATCTAACAGAGTAGAAATCTTAAACTTCGGTCATTTACACCAACAAAAAAACTGTGAGATGTGGGTAAATTTTCATTACAATTTTTGTACTTAAAACATTTCACTATTTGATATTAGGATAAAGTTCAAATCCTAATATCCTATATGGCGACTTTCAGATGTAAACATTTTAAATATTTACAAGCAGCTACGTGAACAATTAAACGTGATCGAAATATAGAATCACAGATAGAAACGTTATTTTTGCTATTAATTTAAAAACGTGTATTTGTTAGATTGACGATATTATATATTGACGCCGAAAAGCAAAAGCGTCACGAAAAAGAAGGGTTAAACGAGCAGTCTCATTAAACGGCAATTATACGCCGACGACAATATTTTAGAAATCTTTTGTAACTGTTTTTTAGGAAGGAGACATCTTTGTATCACGCACATGGTTCAGCCATCTTCGAATTTATACCTGCCGTGCTCACGTTAGAACCAGAGCAGATACGACGGGCTCAAGAGGCTCTGAACCTTACATTTATGCTCTGCGCTCGAAAGCGCAGAAATTTAAACTTCGTGCAATCTGTTGGCGTCATTATAAGAAGGGTAAGTATTACACTTTCTTGACATTGTGCCATCTCCTACTAAAGTTCTGTTACTAATTCTGACACTAGTGTTTTTGATACAGCTGCACGGATCTGATACTGAGTCTCAACTAATAGTTGTTGTAGTACGTTATATTTCGGTAGAAAGGTTGTATGAATTTTTGGAGTGGACCACACTTATTACTTGGGGTTGTCAAGAATACTTTACATCATAATCCCAGACCAACTGAATATAGACAAAAAAATCATAAAAATCGATCAAGCTGTTTCCAGTGACTCGTGTACAAACACTGTAACACGAGTATTTTATTTACTAAAAAAAGAAGATTTACGATTAGTAATCTACTACCCATGCTATAATATAATCACTTTAAACAAGATAATTTATTCAATTGTTATTTGTTATTACATAGCAACACTATGCAGCCTATACAGAAGAAGAAGCACACGCAGAATTAATTTATGCCGAGGCTTTATTGCTGCTGGCATGTCTGATAATTGTAGAAAACGAAGACAGGACAGGTTTTCTTAAAGCATCCTTGAGAGTGAGAACTTCCTACAATACATATAGGTATGTTACATTATAATGTATGCTGCATACCCATGTACCCGATGACAGTACATACATATCCATCTGTTTGTCAATCATACTGCATCTATACAATCTTGTTTTATTAACACGCTTTTACTAGCTTCACCTGTATGTATCGATGTAAGTAACGGAATCTTTGAACGTGATTTTGCCCCGCTTTGAACGGTGTGTTGTGGTTCAAACTTTGTCAAATATGCATGACAATTTAATCATCCAAAAATAATATTACTATTAAAAAACTATTAACATATTTTAAATCGTGAAGCAATCGGTAACATGTCATGTTTTGTAGGAGATTGAACTAAAAATAAATTATACTTTAAAAAAAACTATTTTTCAGCATAAGAATTAAATTACTGTCGAGAATATTAAATGCCACTGTTTTAAAAACGTGGAGTGCTTTGTGTGGTATTTTTAAGCTAACTCTACATTTCCGAAAATAAGGATGTAATTATAATTTCCAGTAAAGCTATTTCAGACACGTATCGGGATTATATTTATATATAATAACTTACTCGATGTCAATGGTTACAAATTTTTATTAGTTTCATTGCGAAATCCAAAGTTACTTAAATAATGTTGTACAAAGTACCCCACGCCTTTAGAACAATGACATTAATTATTCTCGTCTGTAAATTAATTCTTATGCAAAGAATTATTTACTCCTTTTTAATTTGATATTATCAAGCGTGTATTTTAGTTTTTGCAAATATGATTTATTTCTAAAGGAATGATTATCAAGACTCACAACATACAATTTTTTATAATTGTCAAATTTTTTGCGCATAGTAATATAATAATTCAAATAATAGACTGACGTCTTGTAAATAGTTTTCAAAGGAAATTGACATAAATTTTCTTACACCAGGGCCTGTGCGAAGATATTGGAGAAAAAAATTTGGGAAAATGAGGCCTCGAAGTCACACTTTGAGAGTGGTGTACGTCTTGGGTCTGCAACTTTCAACATGATGATCACTATGTTGCCACCGAATATCGTTAACCTGCTTTCATTTGTAGGCTTTTATGGCGATGCGGTAAGGAATTTTTTATTACATATGGCCTAGGATCTGTTAGTTATAAGGACTACATTTTCCCTGGTGTCGTGTTTATAGTGTTCATCACAAACGGCGCATAATTTTTTTTGCTCCGAGTAAACTTGTGTCTCTGCAACTTTGAAAATTTTCTTCATTTGAATATAAATAAATGTAATCTAATAAGGAAACATTAATTTAACGGAATAGCATTTCATCGTGTAACTGAAGTACGTGGATATATTTTGATAGTAAATAAACACATCATAGACACATACTCCAAACGACAACGAAGGCATATAAAATATTTGGTTTCATTCTTCGTTTTGATAAAGAATCCAAAAATGCTTCCACGTTAATTCTTCATTATATTTCTTTTGTTTGATTATTTTCAAATACGGCACATATTGTTTGAAATCCTCAGTACAAAGAAGAGAGGCCAGTTATTTTTATTTAAGATCGTTAGGAATATTACTGACACTTTTTACCTTCTCACCAATATATACATTCTATGTTCCTTCTTCGAGAGCGAAATACATCGTCTATACTGTTTTGCTCTAGCAACAATTAGAATATGTTGTGTACAAGCATAGATTTTTTGTTTCACTTTATTTAAGAAGCAAATCAAACGCATCTAGCAAACAATAAGTAATTTGATGTTGATTTTATTTGTATTCTTTTTACATTTTTTTGCTTTTCGTTCATGGTATCGATTTACGTTTTGAGTATTTTGTATATAAATATGATTGTGTCCCAAAAAAAATTAAATAAATTCTTGGGAGAGTAATACTCACTCACTTCAACCGATGGTCGTCCTGTGCTGGACAAAGGTATCACCGAATGATGCCCATTGTGCCCGATCTTATGCCGCCTGGTTCCAAAGACAGTAAGTCCCCATTTCCATTGCTTTTACGATGTGATGTTTTATAGAACAATAATTAATTATAGAGAATACACTGTAGAGAATACTGTATCCCGGGTTCCCGTACCAGAACTTTATTTGACATAGAATAGTAGACAGCTATTTCTATGTGCCTACATTGCATAGAGTCAAGCAGCGAAACCCCATTTCGCATTAACAGCAATATAAAAAACGCTGGATACATTAAAAAGGGCTAGATTTTTAAAGGGCACTATTGAAACTCCAGATGATAATAACAAGTAGTTTGTTCCTTATATAGCCACTTCAGCTTTAAACCAGTATTTCGATGGCTATTTCTATCTTAAATGTATTTAAAAATTTATTTTAAATTTTAAAAATCGCTTCCAAATCATAGGCAGAGACTCCCTTGTAATTTTTAATATCCTTTATTAGGAGTATTTGCTCTTCCTTTTATATTACAGTTTTTTAATATAATAAATAATAATAACAACACTGATATACAATAAAAGAATAACATTATCTAGACTCGACGAAATAAAAGCGGAAGTTGCCGCTGAATTCTGCTTACAATCTCCAGAGTGTTCAGATTAATCTAATATGTCCATATTAGTAGATACTCAAGAAGGACAGATACATAACGATATTCCTCAAGAAGTAATAACAAACTCAAGTGAAAGTAAAATTGGGAAATAATTGGACGAAAAGTACGAGATTGTCGGCAAGTTGAAACATGAATGTAGAGCACTGAACTTCATTTAGGGATAGACGCACACTGGCCGTCTTTTCCACGTTAAGGAACGTCACGCAAATTGACAATTGCTATTGATATAATAAACAAGGTAATTCATCTACGTTCACATTGAAAAGAAATCTAGGCCGATTTGAGGTTGCTTACTCCTGTGCTGTAGTGCTGAAATTGCGATTAGTACAAAATTCTCTCGAATAAACAAAAACTAACCATCATGGGAATGCCGTCTTACCAAAGACATTCAAAATTTAAGATGCAATATCGGTAGGGCTACTCAGTATATACAGAGAAATAGAAGTACGCCAATCCTTGCTCAAAAAGTCAACAAAAATGCACACGCAGCATGGCCCGCTCAACGATACACCAATATGTGTTCTTGATCCACTTAAGTAAAACCTACCGATAAAGGCAAATAGTCTGAGGCAATACCGTAGAGCGGACAAAAGAAAGCAAAATAAATCAGATTTCTTAAGCAATGAAAAGCAATTTTCCAAGGAAAACACATGGAACACTGAAAACGACCTCCCTATTGATGCTGAACTGGAAAGATATTGGGTATTGGAGTGATATCTGGTCAAAAAGCAGTGATAACGAGAACAACGCGGAGTGAATAAAGCATGTAGCAGACCACTATAAGGAAATATCATCGATAATCTTTCGTTTACAGTTGCGGATGTCACTGTACTGAGCGGTAATCAACTTACACTATTAGAAAGTCGCGGGGCCTGATGGTGTTCAAAATTACTGACTTAAAAAGTATAATGTAAGAACCATTATCGATTTGCTTTTCATCGTTTATTAAAAACCCACAATTAGTTCCAGATTATCTTTAGAAAAGGTAGTACTTCTCTTCAAAATTGGAGATAGCAAAGGTCCTGTCAGTTATCGCCCAATTACGTGTTTAAACAGCCTTTACAAACTTTTTACATCTTGCATAGCAGCAAAATTATACAAACATTTCGACAAATATGACATAATTGGTCCCGAACAGAAAGGTTGTAACAATGTTTCAAGGGGGCACAAGGAACAACTTCTGATAATAGTGTTGCCATAGGAAAAGTGTGCCAGAAGAAAATGAATATCCACGTATCGTTGGATACCGTCCCGCACTCTTGATTACAGAAATTACTAATACATCCTAAGATAATAGACCTTCTGAAGCATTTGATGTCAGGCTGGAAAAGCTCCCACATATAAATACCACAATAGTATTAGGTGTAAATTGTGTCACGGTTATTTGGCCTTCTGCAAAGGAGGTAGAGTCCGGGACAAATTATACGAATATAATATATTGTAATTAATTGCTCCATGTTACTATTACTATAGGTACTGATTTAACTCTAACTGTTGCTACTAACTAAACTGGTGCGATGAATCTAGAGTTAAAATACGTTTGCGAGTGTGGTTGGCGTGTAGAATTTGCTAAAAGAGTATGAGTGTGTAATTTGTACTCGAGGAAGATTAATTATTGTGTGGTAAGCCAATCCTCAACTTCTGCATAGGAGGCATTTTTAAGCCATGTACGAATTACAATTTTAAAACGTTTGCTATTTAATGAATGAATTTTAAGTTTCTTATTCAATCGATTGTATAATAAGCCGCTAAGGTATGTATAATAAGCAGCTTAGGTATACGACTCGAAAAGGTGGTTCAGCTGAAATGAGGGACATAACGCGACCTGCGGTCCGATATGTAGTTGCCAAATTTGGACGATATGGCAATTTACTATGAATCCGTATGAAGGATATAAAATTTATTTATTTATTCATTTTCTGACGGAAAGCAGGAGTTCAGTCTTTAGTTATGAAAACTTTGGGCTTTTAGTTAATACCTTCACAAGTGCTCGCTGTGCTCTCTCTAAGCGCATAAATACTAGAATGCAATTAGTGATAATTGACTGGACTAGAGCATAGTAGACAGTCTTAAATAGAGTGAGGCGAAGATTTTTGGATATAAAAATGATTTTACGACTACGGTTACTAATTTGTCAATATGAAAATTCCAATTTATTAAGCTATCGACCTCAATGCCCAAGTATTTAATATTTTCAATGCGCATAAGGGGTTGACATCCGCAGATGTATGTAGCAATTGCTTGACACATATGTGTAAGAAGAGTGTAAGAATTTGGAGGGCATATTGATTTTCTGGTACTAAACGTTACGAACTTTGTTTTGTTAACATTCAATGTAATAAAAGCATTTTTCATCTCAACCAACTGTTGCAAGAACAATTTCTGCAAAGCAGTATCGTCCGCGTGGGCAACAATTCTTTAGTCGGGGATGTTAAGATTACAAAGCTGTTTGACATACACACGAAAAAGCGTGGGTCCAAGAATACTACCCTGCGGGACACCATAATCGAGAAATTCAGAGCTAACATAATTATTATATATATAATAGTGACACTTTGTGTTCGATCGGTTTAATAACTTTTAAATATTTCCAGTTCAAGTCCTCTAATTTATCCGGTAGAATAGATGAGATACCTTAGATAAATCGAAAATAATTTTAATTCTATTTCGATGTTGGTGATTGTTAAAAGAGCATCTGATATTTGATAATTATTCCGAAGTTGTAGAATTAGGCCCAAAATTACCATTTTAGCGGAACATAAAAAAAGGATTGATATCAGTATCATATGATACTAATATCATGTTCCGCTAAATATGCCGGTGTGTATATTAATGCAATGGCAAATAGGTACAGCATAGAACTCATGACGTAATCAACGGCTTGAGAATACGTTGTTTGACGAAGTATTGGTTTTAACCAAACTTGTTGCGGCCTCCTCAGAGTCATTTCTGTTTGTAATATGCGTAAAATCCGTCTTTTAGAGTAGTGGTTTTAAGGCGTGACATTGTTCGTTTGGTTGCTGATCAGTTATTTATTTAAGGACCACCAGTAGTTACTACACTTAATGTGCTTGTAATATAAAACTTACATCTAGAAATTTAAAAAGTGTGCAACTTTTTAAGGTAGCCATAACATGATTTAAAAATTAATTTAATCTTAAGATACAATCAAATCTAAGCAATATAAAAGAAAAAAATAAAATAAATTGCTATACGTATTTTTGCTTTTAGCCTAAACATGCATCCCTCAATTATGACAGAATTAAGAATCATAACTGTAGCAGGCTTAGCAGTCTGCAGGAAAAATATGGTCAAGACAATTTTGTTTTCGTGTAGGAAAAAAGCACACAAACTAAAAAAGGCTAAGACACTAAAAGGCACGCAAGTTTAAATATTTATCCGTAACAACGCCTTCACAATTTGCTAAACTATTGATATTTATTACAGAAATTGTGTGAAGAGAAAGTAAAGTGTCTAGAGTGTTACATGAGCTGGTAAATAAGTTGAACATATTTCTAATAACGTGGGATCTATAGATGGCAACGATAGCAGTATGATTTGAGATTTCAATAATCAGGCAGTCTGCGTCATTGAAAGCCGGAATTGCTCATTAATCAACAATATTTTTTCTGACGTAAACAACAACACCACCATTTTGATTAGAGCTGTTTAAGTTTTTGAAAAACAAATCTCTCGAACCTCCCTTACCAGCATTCCGATAATATTATTACATCCAGATTAATTTAACCATTAGTATGTCATAGTTGCAGCTTATACGTCTGATATATACATATATTAAATGGATAAAGAGTTATTTGGAGTATAGACTATACATTGCTCTGAGGAGCACACAAAACCTTTTGCGAATGAAATATTATTAATATCATTTATAATAGCGTTATTTCGGTCATCCAATACATATTCTAATGATAAGAAACCATAGTGCAATAATGAAAAGCTTATGTGTGTTCAGGGTTACCAAAACATCAAAGTTCCCGTTTACAATTTTTAAATCAAAAATCATCACAACAATGTGTAAAATTAAACTAACAACATCTTTAAAAAGTCTAGGTATGTAAGTTTTACCTATTTGTACATATTTAAAAATTTCACTCGTTAGTAATGGCCGCACTATATACAATTAAATATTAATACTAGATAAGGAAAATAGCAAAAAATACAAAAATACCAATACATTTAGGATAGATAGATATTTTAAGTAAAGAGTAACTTCGTAAGTTGTAACAAAGTGAAAGTAGAAAAAAATCATGACCGAAGAACTTTTACATTTTTTTAAACAGCAAACGCGTCATACTTCTATATTCTCGAACATACACATATCCGGAAACAAACATACATATACACAAACATTCAACTCCATACACATATAATCTAAATACACACTCACCTATATTCCCATATACACTGACAATTTTAAAGTGATACCTTTGACTGATAGTATGCTTTTACACACGTGCAATCACGCAAACACATGTAGCGTCATACCACTTTTTTAGTGTTTACTTTCATGTTCTGCTGGTTTTATCAACCTTTTGAAGTGAAACTTCTTATAGGGATAATTTTCGTAATTTTTACGCCAGGTACGTATCGCTGAGTATGACAAGTGTCTCTTGGGTCTAAATAATTTTATTTTGTCGTTATTTTTATATATAAAATATAATTATTATTCAATGTAATATTGTAATAATGTAACGCTGAGCGTAAAAGCAAAAGCACAGAATGAGCGATTATTAATATTTTATTACAGATTAAAGGAAAAAAGGAACTTAGGCTCGGAGCTGAATCAGCCGGGCTGCGCTCAGTGTTGTGCCAGCTAACTCTCCTTGTTTATCACCTTGTTATTGGGCACTTTGCTGCACTTCCAACCAATTTCAACATGGTCGATAAGGTTCTTGCCAAAGCCCTTACAGTGAGTATAATAGTGTTTTATTGCAAACTGTTATTAAAATATGGCATTATTGTTTAATTTTTTTTTTTGCAAATACTCTGCTAAGGTAAGTGCGAAAGCGAACGCAAAGAATTACCAAATGTATTGTAATGACGTTTTTCTGCAACATTTCTGTAAAACTTGAACATTCGATAAAAATCAAATTTCCTATAAAATTCTGGCTATGCGAATTATAAGTTACGATTTTGTTTTAGATATAATTATTGCAAAAATTATCGATATGACTTTATTGACATAAATCTGTAATATTTTTAACATTCGACAACTGTGAACCCATAACAAAAAGATGACAGTGCGTTGTTTGTGAAATGTTTCAATGTTTTTTGTTACATCATATTTGTGCAATTTTGTTTTTAAAGATGCGAACTAAGCGAATTTGTTACAAATTACTAGGAGAGCGAAAATTGTTGATTTCAAATTTTGTTTATATGATAATTTTACAGCGAAATGCATCTTATTAGCATAATGCTTGCGACCAAGTTTCGCTGTTGTAGGTCGGTCCCATGGTACTTTAAAATTCAACCAATGTGCATTTGTAAAGTATAAGACAATTGATTTAAAATACGTCTTATTGTGTTGTAGAATAGTATAAAACACATCCTACTAAAATTTTGCGTTCATAATACTGTATATGTAGGACTGCCATTGCTAATCATACTTGTAAAGTAGGATATATTGCATTTCTTGTTTCGATCCTATCACAAGAAATTTTGATTAATCGGTCAAAAATTACCTAATTTCGAACATTATTTGCAGAAATATCCCAATAGTATCTGGTTCCTGATGTTTAAAGCGCGGGCGCTATTGTTACAAGGACAGCTTTTGGACGCTATAGAAACCTACCAGGCAACATGTAACATGCAAGATCTTTGGCCACAGATGAAACATGTTGCGTATTGGGAACTTATTTGGGCTTTCGGGTAAGACTTTAATGACGGATTTCACCAACCTGAGACATTTAATTGTTTCTATAGCTAATGCTATATTTTATGCCTAATTTTGTGACGCTTTAAAGAATGGTTTTGAAATCGAGCAGAAATATTATATAGAAAATTATAACTAGCTATTTGTTGTTTTCACACGTAAAGCGTTGTTAACCTATCTATTGACGAAAAACACGTGGCATTTTTATTTACAATTCGCCGTTTGAGATTTCAAAAAATTGTTTGTATTAATATTCGAAACTTTTAATATTTTTGACAATTAAATTCATAGAATTCCTAAAATTCCAAAAAAGATTTGTATAAATATAGACAAGACTTAGAAATTAGTTTGCCAGAGAAGTTTCACTTCTGAGATGTGCACTTTTTACACACGCACTTAGTAAATATCAGCATTTGTTGAACATTATTATATGTATATATTCGCATACATACACACACACACACACACACACATATATATATTTATATATATTCATTACATAACGTAATAATAATATATATGTCGGAGAATAAGAGAAAAAAAACGGAGAAGCATAAAGCACAGGGGCGTAGGGTTCTCCGCCGACATCGTCATTAATTGGATCCATTATTTAATTTCTTATTCTGTTGGCGTTCGTGGGTAATGTTGGTGCAATCAAACACTTTATTAATTAACTCGGATTATAATGTTCAATCACTTAATGTTACCGATATCAATTTACACAAACTCATTAACACTAATAGCTGGGAACGCGACAGTTCTAACAGTAGACTGCGTCACTCGACAACTGCAGAGAGACGGACCGGACTGCCACTTATTGACTCTGCCCCGACGCCGATACACAGATGGCGCCAGCGTTCTACAGACTATTACCCACGGACCAGCGATCCACATACTCTTGCACTCCGACATATATATTAATAATATTGCAGCATGCTGAGACAGTGGACCCACGCTGCTGGATATGCAGCGCGTTTACAAGCTGAAAGCAATTGGTCTCAAACAATTTACCTCTACGCCCAGGCCGCTATGCTGATCCAAAACGGTACAATAAATGAAGGCGAACGGAAAGTTATACAGGACTTACTTATGTAAGTACATTTAAATCCATTTCATATCCTAAGTCTGATTTTAGCGAATTTTTGGAGTAAAACCTCTTTACGAACGCTTGACTCGGGGAGTAAGCTAGTAAATGCGTAAAGTGAGTGTCTGTGCCTTACTTAAATGTGTGTGTGTTTGTGTGTGTGTGAGAGAGAGAGAGAGAGCGCGCGTGCGTGTGTGCACTATTTTTTTATTGCGATATTAGTTATTATATGACAAAACAACGACAGCTAGTGTATGTATAACTAGCGGAACCGGCGACTTCGTTTGCGAGAATGTTTTTTGGTAGCATTTTCACTAATTTAGGCAAATTGTTTTACAAATATGAAACATACCCGCACTGCTTTTTGTGGGTGGATTTTCTAAAATTTACTTTTGATAACTTCCATTATGTCGAAAAATTCTGACCAAGTTGTACATATCATAAAAGATATAGTTTGTAATTGTGAAGTTTGAATTTATTTAATGTGATAATTTGTTTTTTTTTTTTAATTATCACCCCCGCAACCTCCCTTGCGGCTGGAATTTCGTAAAATCCGTTCTTAGCTCTACCTCTACTCAGCAAAAGGCATGTACCTACCAAATATCAAGTCTCTACGCCTCATGGTTCCAGAGATATCGTGATGAGTCAATAGATACCTGGATATCTCTTACATATATATAGATATGGATATTTGAATATATTGCACAAAATATTAATTTGAAAAATTGTTTCTGAACTCTCTTGCTCCTACAGTGTGAACAAACTGTAGGACTTGCACTGTGTCTCAGACATTGGCATCGTAACTAAGAGAGAAAAAGCAAAAAAAATGCCTGCGCCTCTCTCTCTCTCTCTTGCCTCTACAGTAATATATGAGACCTAATTCTCTCAGTGTTTCTACGTTCACTAACTTATATCACGGTCTACCGTTTACCACATCTAACGCTCTCGTCACACATTCACCTGCTTACTCCCCAAATTAACAGTGCTTAAAGAGGTCTTACTTCAAAAAAACAGGTTTCGCATTTTCCACACGTGCCACATGTCACATCTAGGTTTTCATTTTCAGGGAAGCTCCCAAGCATAGGCAGAGGATTCTTGGACGATCTCTGCCAATGGAGAAGTTTGTTTTGAAACGTTGCAGCCGTTGGGTGAAGCGAGGCAACTTGCCTTTAGCCGGCATTGAATGGCTCTATATATGGAACATTTTCCCAGCACTCGCTGCTGAACGAAGTCATGCTGACAACATGCTAAAGGTATTTATATACAAGCGTCCTCCTGCGATTGTATCTGCGTCTACTTCCCTATTAAACCCTGCATATTGTGCATGTCTCTTATTTTTATAAACTGTATATAGAAACTGTGCTGATGTCGCGACTTCGTATTCGTTGAATATTTTTTTCATTGGTTTGAATGGGTAGCATTTTAATTAATTTAGACAAATTGCTTTACACATAAAAAACATACGTATAAATACTTCAATGAGTTATTTTCTGTGTATTACTGCAAAGGGCTTATAGTCCTTTTTCTTAGGCTCTAGATTATCGCTGTACGAAATTTTAATCAATTTCGCAAAATTCGTTCTTAGCAGACCTCTACTCGGCAAAAGGAATATTCGAATATATATATAGATTATAAAACTATGACAATATTGACACGTAAAAATCTCTTTTTGAGAATACTCCAACAACATTTTAATTTGATTTTAAATAAAATTTTGCAGATATTAGAGAAGACATCTTTAAAAATCAGTAAAGTTCTAGACATCAAAGTTGGGAACAAGCAGAATACAACGTCTGTAAATTCAAACTTAGAATACGACGAGGATGATCGTGCACTTGCTGAATTTTTGCGCGGATGCTTACTATCTGCCATGTCGCTGCCGCGTTTAGCATTACAATATTTCGAGACAGTGTTGGCGTATGTATACATTTTTTTAACATGCTTACATGTACATGACTTAGGCGTTGGGTCTTCTGGGACCATAGGCTCGAGACCTCTAGGACCCCAATATAGAGACATCGCAACTATTCAAAAAATGGAAACATGCACTGTTGAAACTTCCTTTTACTGTTTTCTTTATTCACTGAAATGAATGGGTCTGTGGCCCTAAATGTATACCTCCCCCCCCCCCAGTCCAACTCGAATCGGATCGGAACTTAACTTGAATCCTCCTTATGATTTATAGGCGACCAAACTAACCACTAAAGACGAGTTTATTAATTATTAATTATTCTATTACAGGTTGAAAGGCAGGATCCAAGATCACACTTATTTGATACCATATACAATAGCAGAAATTGGTAACTGTCACTTTCAGCTGAGAGACACGGAGCGCGCCTTAGAATATTTTCAAGACGCTAGGTAAAGTTCTTTTCTTCAGCTACTACTTCATTTTCCCTCCTTGATTAGTTTCCTCTAGTCTGAGGGTCGTGATAACCACCTCTGATGAGCAGTTTTCTTTGTATAATGGAACTCCATTTGCCTCTGCTTTCGGCGGCGTGTAAGTAATCGTAGACGTCCTTCATTTTAGATAAAGGGATATATGGTTTATTTTCAAATTTCGTAACGCTCTCGTCACTCATTCACCAGCGTACTCCCCAAGGCAAGAGGGCGTAAAGAAGTTTTACTTCAACATTTGTAATTTATATGTATATGTTATAAGCTGGCAATGCCTTGCAGTTTCGCCCGCGTGTGGTATAATAATAAAAATATTTAGATTAGATTCCAGTTCCACACGGAAGGAAAATATATAAGAAAGAAACCGTGTCATGTATAATGTTTCTACATTGTCCTATAAAAACTATATTAAAAAAGGGTGACCACTGAGTTTCTTGCCGGTTTCTTGTCAGAAAACAACGTTCCAAACCGGTGTTAGAATTGTTACTAACGGACTGACTACTGACGATTTAAAAGCTACGACGCTTTTTAAGCCTACATAAATAAAAAATATTTTTATTTTGACCGAATACCTGTTAGTAATATTTAGATATTAACCTTTCTTTTAATTCGATTTTAGAAAGAAATATTCGGGATATCTGCTAGAAGCGCGGTTACATTTCCGGATCCACTCGAAATTGGAGTACATTAGGAACGACGTTAGCTATTTGGATGTCATACGCAATACAAGGCAGCTCCATTTGCTTAAAGACTCGGAGGCAATTATACTCAAAAAACCTAAAACACCGACAACCCAACTTCGCGGTCTGACTTTATCAAGACCGAGAACTCCAGAAACAAGCCCTGAGCCAACCACATTGAATTTCGAAAGATGCACTTATATGAGACCTGAATCAGATCCATACTATTTGTATACAGCGATTGATCCAAGGGTACCTAGAACAAGAATAAGGGACCCTGTACCTGGCCCAAGCTGGAGAGATGATACCTACATAGATTTAACGCCTAGCCCTCGACCTAGGAAGATCCATTTCCCACCGGACTTAGACTCAAATCGCAGCAGGGAGGAACTCGCAGATGCAAATAGACCAGATGTTTATACAATCAATGGTCCAGATTATAATATAGTGCACACTAAGGCAGTTCTTGAGACACAAACTTCCGAGCCAAAGCCAGCTGCAGTCACAACAAGTGTAAAATCCATTCTTAAACAAAGTGCGGATTCAAAACAAGGCGCCGGTGCCAGTCTAACTTCAAATGCTAAAGAAATGGATACGATTGTCGTAATCGAGGCAGACTCCAACTCTGACAGCAATGAAATTGAAAAACCGAAGAAGAAGCTAACCTGAAAAAAGCAGAAAGGCCGTAGACGCCTTCGCAAGCTCGGCCTATATCTCGCTCGGTTCTTCATCTGCCCGGCTTTCTTTCCTGGGCTCGCAAAGCCATCATTGGACTTGTAAATTCAACAATCCCCGTCAAACCCTGACAAATTAGCAAATGTCTCTTATTTCTATTGTAACATACGTGTCTATATTATATACTTTAAAGGAATCAGCGTCTTAGGACAATACAAACGAGAAACACTAAAGTACAGGGCCGGATTTTGAGGTATGGGGGCATGGCCAGAAATTGTTTCAAAATAAAATTACCAGTATTTTAACTTATATTAGAGGTTTTAGTGAGTAGTAGTATAATATGTGTAGTATCGTCGTCTCACGAAATGATGTCCACTGTGCCCGATATTGCACCACCTGGCTCCAGCGGCTACCAGCGACCATCCTTATATCGTTTATATCTAAGTGTTGTATATACATATATGTTTATTGGAATATATTATAATTATTCGTTCCGTAACGCTTACGTTACGCATTGAACAGCTTACTCCCCAAGTAAGCCATGCGTAAAGATTTACTTCAAAAACTTTTAACAATCACTTTATGAACACACTAGTTTTATCGTAAAGTTTAAACAAATAAGTAAATACATACATAAGTATATAAAGTATAGTAAAAATTGGCGATTCTTTAAAAAAAATTGTGTCGCCGCTTTTTATTTATATATGTGGGCTTTCAATTTTCCTAACCTATAATTATAGTGTAGTTAATAAATTAAGCTAATATATAGGTGTCTATATATGTCGGAGAAGAAGGCATAGGTTCCAGCGGTCATCGTTATTAGCGGGGTGCATAATTCAACCTCCAAAGTATGGGCGTCGGTGGGTAATATTGGTGCAAACACTATTAATTACCTCAAATTATAACGTCCAATCACCTAATATGTCCGATATCTAATTACACAAACACATTAACAGTAATAGTTAGGAACACGCGACAGTTTCAATAGTCGACTGCTCTGGGGGACCGTTACTCGAAATCTGTCCAGCCCGCCGCCGGCCTGTGACTCATTGTCTTTGTCCAGCGCCGATAGATGGCGCTGGCGTTCCTAAACTATTTGTATCCGACTTTATATTTATATAAGTATATATTTTATGTCATGTAAATATGTTATAAATATATTGTTTCGATGTTACTTTCAATTTGAATCTTCATATTTATTACTAATTAATTATCTCTAAGATATTTCATGTTTTTATTTTACTTAAAAAAATGTAAAGAAATAAGTTGCTCAGTACTACCGAATTAATTTTTGTTCGTGCTATTTTTATTCCTTCAAGTAGATATAATACATAGTGGTATGAACTTTGGTATATAGTAGTTAAATGAATTAAATTCATTAGGATTTCTGATCAATGTATACTTATTACGATATTATGGATTAATAGATTAGTACTAATAAGGTAATTTAGGTAAATCGGTACAACTTCCATGAAAAAAAGTTAAGAGAATAAAGATTTCGACAATTATCGTATACTTTGAAAATCCTTTGACTTAAATAACAATATTTAACTTCTTTAACGAGTACGTGTCACAATGTAACCCATTTTAGTAGTGTCACTAAACTTAATGATAAAATCCCAATTAAATGATGAGTAGCGTAAACTAGGTATGTTAATCTTTTAAAATTATATAGTTTTGCTGAGACTACTCGATATCACTCTAGATAAGATCATGCGAAAATTTTCATCCAATACACCTAACATCGCATATAACTGATGTATTGGTATAAATATAATATATATAAAACTTCTTCTTAGGCAAATTGCTTGGTCCTAGGACTTGCGAAAGTCAAACATATTTACGTGAGAATACTAGTGTTAATGTTGCTTAATAATCCAAAGATTAAGGCTAGATAGTAAGTGCTATATCTTTCTATCAATATAATCTGTAATGTTCTTTGAATGCGTTTTCGCTATGTGCACGACTGCAGCTCAACTATACGCAATTGTGTCGAATGACTACCCGTCAATGTTTCATTTTATTAAAAACAAGGTATATAAAAACAAAAATTAAAATATAAAATCGTGTCTATTTGAAAAAGAAACAAATCTTATATATAAAAACAATTGCTGTTCGTTAGTCTCGCTAAACCTCGAGAACGACTGGATTGATTTGGTTTTGAATTATTTGTGGAAATCCAAGGAAGGCTTAAAATTATTAAAAAAAATGCTTGGAATATTTTAGTAATAACAACAATTTCGTTTTCCCTTAGAAACTAATCTTAAATCCCGACGTTCAGAAATCATGTTTTTTCATTTGTTCTTGACATTTGACATTGACAACCAACAATTTCTGATCGCAACTATAATATTTGATGGACTTTGGCGGGAATCTGGACGTAAAGATCACGTTTTTTTTAATAACGAATTCTTTTTCGTTCGTTTAACTTTTGCTTTTTTATTTAATGGTTCTAAGGCAGTATCAAGTTTGCCGGTTCATTATAAAAACCATTTTTTGAACATATGAAATCTAAGTTTCCAACTTCAATCTAGAAGTTAAATTAGTTTTAGCGTTAATGAAGGTGCAATTGAGCAGGAAATATTATTTTTGTTTATTTACACAGTTAATGAGATAAAAGAAACCTGATAACTCTTCAAAATACAAACAAATTATAAGAAACGATAACTGCTTTATTTGATAGAATATCCCAAATTGTTGCACATTTCTGCCAAGAGTTGCGTTGCAGTCGCTATACTATAATCCCCACGATGCACTTCACATAGCGAATGTTATTATCTAGATCACAATATATTATGATGCACTATAATGGAGTTTTATTTTAACCTCTTTTTCATTGCTGAAATATTAGGGCTACATTGAACTTGTATTTAATAAAAAATAGATACGTACTTATGATCGCCATCTATTATTTAGTTAGCAAATGACTTTGTCTATTATTAACTTAGCGAATGACATATTAACAAAGTCTGGGTTTAAAAGTGTCCACTACCAAAACAGAACCCTATTATTCCACGGACTACGCAACGGTCCCCTACGGGGGGCAGCATTGAATTTGAGGGGTAGAATGGTGGAAGTGAAAACCTAGATGAAATATCTTTGTCTTATTTTAGACGGCAGATGGACAATCCGAGCACATTTTACCTGGCTTACCCTCGGCTCATTAAACCGGCTGTTGCCCAATATATGGGGACCACGTGCGGTCTGTAGAAAACTATATGCCGGGGTGACAGCTAATATGGCGTTGTACGGTGCTCCTTGTGGGTTGACGCTCTGAGAACTACGAATACGACTTTTTTACGGAGGGCGCAAAGGGTAATAACGCCCAGAGCGATACGTAGGTACCGCACAAGGTCATGGACGCCGGCAACCTTTCTGGCAGGTGATCCTCCGTGGGAGTTACAGGCAGAAGTACTTGCAGCCGCCTGCCAGTGCAGGTCGGATCCAAGATTAAGAGATGGGCTGCCTAATAGCGACGGGGCTTGAAGAATTAGGGTCTTTCCGGATAGAGCCGACAGCGTTCCCCCGACCAGACGAAGGAGGCTGGGAAACGGGATCCGTAGGTTTTACGATTTACGATCGAACAACTCGACAGACAGATAAATTTCATCCATCCATATAACCTGGAAGCATGGCCTTCAACCACACTTAGATACCGTCGATCTTTTTTCCCACGGTCGTATAAAATGTGGAACGAACTCCCACCAACGGTGTTCCCGCAAGGCTATGATGCAGATGTGTACATGAGGCGAATCAACTCCCACTTATTAGACCAGCAACGCATCAGTGATACCTATGGTGCAGCAGGTGTCCATGGGCGGCGGTGATCACTTAACATCAGGTGACCCGCCAGCTCTTTTGTCTGCCATAACTATAAAAAAGGTATGCGCCTTGTCTCTGCATCATTGAAATAAATCGGCTACATCCGAGGTGCCAGAATAGATTGGGTAGACGAACCTTTACCCTCCACCCAAGGAGGTCGAGTATTTTCCGCTGTGAGTCCCACACTCCCGTCCAGGGGTTCGTAAAAGCATTTCCCAACGACCCAGAAAAAAAAGAAAAAAATGACATTAACGACGCTATCTATTCGAAAGAACTAAAATATATTAGGTAGTCCACACACAATAGGTGCAATAGAAGCCACGGCTTGTGGTACTGTTACTATAAGCCTTTATGGCTCAAATCTAAATAAAATAAATTAAAATTTATGTTATTATGATGATGGTAAAAAGAAAAAACCTACTGAGTTAGTTGTGGACTCTTCTCAGATCAGAGGAGTCAAGGAACTTTCGTAATTTTACTTTTTAAGTAGTTCGCTGTGGACTATTGCACTACTGATGATTATAAATAAAAGACCTTTTATTTTCTATTTCCACACTTCTCTGCACATTTAAACACAACATACGTTTTTAACCACTATGTATGTTATATGTGTCATACACAGTAATTATTAAAGAAAAGTGTGATGCCGAAAATAGGACGCCGCTCGGCTGTTGTTGGGGACCAACTCAACGGTGGCGGCCCGTGACGTACTCAATACAAAACATTAAAACTATACTATAAATAAAGAAAATAGAATTAAAATTTGGAGACGTCCAATGGCCAATCTATTCGCCATAAGTAAGTGGTATAAAGTTCGGAAGAAATAACTAATATATGAGATATGAGTTAAAACAACACATATAAATTGTAAATAAAAATATAATTAATAAATAGATAGACAAAATAATTAGGGCAGGAACAAAGAGTGAAATTGATATAGATATATAGTAAGTAAGTTAGTTGCAACCCTTTAACATCCCACTGCTTGGCACAGGCCTCCTCACATCGGGGAGCGAGGGTTTTTACAGCATAGACCCACCACGCTGCTCCACTGCGGATTGGCAGACATAGTACACAAGTGCACTCTCTACTCCTTCACTCTCATAGTCCGATGTGACGGGAATCCGACACGAGCGGAGAGAGATCAGGCGCAGGACCGACGGCTTAACGTGCTCACCGAGGCACGGGGGTGGATCACATTGCCAACTTCCCAACTTCGGGCAAATATTGAGAAAATCTTAATAGTAAACTCAATATTGATTTTTTTAATTGGTCCGACCCAGGAATCGAACCCAGGGCCTCATGTCTGTAACCGAACATGCTAACCACTAGACCAAAGAGGCAGTATAGATATGTATATATATTTTTTTTTGTTTCACATTCTACCGTGGATGCACGCAGATGTAAACTTAATTTACTGTCCATGGCACTGTTAATTCAATAAGTGTAACTTATATTTTACTTTAAAACTATGTAGTGAATTTAAATGCCAAAGGGGCGGCGGAATATTATTCCAGGATTTTGTTGTGGCATATTTGAAACTGCCGCGAAGTGATGTCGTATTGTGTAAAGGAACAATCATTAAGTTTGATGAAGCTCGAATTAAATAGGCAACGTCACGATCACTTGGCCCTTTCAACTTAGAGTATAGGTATGTAGGAATTTTATACTTAGAAATACAAAATGGAAACGTGGCTAAGTGCAGTTGCCTTCTATAACCCATGTTCAGGAGCTTCACATCGTTTAAGAATGGGGTAATCGTGATCTCGGTGGAATGCTAAAGCAAAAGCGTGCACAAGCGTTTTGAACTCGCTGAATAATGTTTTTTGTCCTTTTCAACAGCCGTGGACCTAATACAATGTCGGCGTAGTTTAATTTGGAAAGCACCAAGCTTCGCAAAAGTTGACACGCACTCTTCATTCACACGCATTCATAAATGAGACCATTCATAATAACTTGACTCTAAAATAACAGTTTGGAGGACGTAGTTTTTGAAAGCCAGACTTTCATCCATTAGAAGTCTCAAATTTTTAGCTTCCGTTACTATTTCGACGTTATTATGCTGCAAAATAACTTGAACATTTCGTACATTTTTCATATCTGACTAGTTCTCCCCAAAAGTATATATTTTGTTTTCCCCGGCTTTAGTTGTAAACAGCTATCTGGTCTAAATCACCGTTGATTTTCTGTACTACTGACTGTATATCTACGTAGCGTTTTCATACTTAGAATGCCATCTTGACTATATTAAATAAATAATTTTTCAATTTGTAATAGCGCCTTCTGTTTAAAATTGCGTAAAATACGCCTCAAAGTTACATACACAAAAATATTACGAAAATTCCACGATAGATGACACTAACAGGTATATGGCTAATATAATATTTGACAATTTCAAATTAAACTATTTACAACTACTTAACAAAATAGTTATATCGATCATTTCATATGTAGTCATTCGAAAAACTAGTGTAGGTGATACGATAACCTATAAATAAGTTAAATGGGAAAAGAAGACAATCTGATATATTGATTCTTTAATACAATTTCAATTGATTACTGTGCACTTATTTGTTAAGTAAGTCCTGCACGAACATACGCAGTATAATATTAATTATACGCATTATAATTAAAGATGATTTTTGCGTCTTGATGGTTTTGCCTAGATGTATCTGTATTCAGTTTCATTTTGGTGTTTCGTCAATTATGCTATAACAGATTTTGATGAACCGCGTTCATACAATTTACAATGTAAAGTTAAAGTAAATGTAATAAACAATTTAATGAAAACCCATAATAGCGCCATCTGTTGTAGCGATTGTAAACTGCTTCGCTGTTGTTGTCACGTCTGGCACAGACAACAGATGGCATAAGAGGCAATATAAAAGATTAATAAAAGAGGCTTTAGATTCTAAGTCGCTCTTGGATATCATGATCAGTCGTACATCAAAAAAACTGTATTTCACGATACAAAAGTGCTATAGAAACCTACTTAAATAAATATATATATAAGAAACGCTGATATTCTTTTAAGATTATTCATTTAAC
This sequence comes from Elymnias hypermnestra, assembly GCA_015832385.1. Lineage (NCBI taxonomy): Eukaryota > Metazoa > Arthropoda > Insecta > Lepidoptera > Nymphalidae > Elymnias > Elymnias hypermnestra. The sequence goes on along the minus strand of JACTOM010000008.1, from coordinate 426,872 downwards.
TGATGCTACTTTATTTATGGGTTAGTCTCGATAATATCGTTAATCTATATCCTAATTGTGACGAGAGATTGGACTGTAACATAAAAAAATATATGTTAATATTACTTCTTAAAGTCCGTAAAATTTCACGGACCTAATTACCTATTACCACATCACATATTTTTGTAAATGTATACTGTAAAAATCTGTGAATATAAATGAAAAATTTTATATTATAATAGCTGACCCGACAGTACGCCCGTCAGTCTATAAAATATTGTAGTTGCGATCAGAAATTGTAGGTTGTTAATGTCAAATGTCAAAAACAAAGAAAAGTATTCTTTCAAACTCAATTTGATTTCTAACCGACGGGACGAACATAAAACATTCAAAAACAAAAAAAAACACCACCTTTAAATTTAATTTTATTTCTGAACGACTTATAAATTTAATTAGTTTCTAAACAACGGGACGAATATCTAATGTTTGATTGGTAGGAATTTTCATATTTACTCACTTTATAAAGCTTCCCTGGACTTCCACAAATAATTCAAAACCGAAATTAACTAAATGAATTCAGCCGTTTTTGAGTTTTAGCAAGACTAATGAACAGCAATTGATTTTTATAAATATAAATTTCATATACATAACTTTACGTTACATTACTAATTAAGTTACATAATACTGTTGAACCTGCGATTCCGTCTGTATTTTTATTAATTTAGGCAAATTGTTAAATTTACTTTTGATAGCTTCCATTATGTAAAAAAAAATTCTGACCAAGTTTTTCATACTATAAAATGTATACTTTGTAAATGAGAAGTTTGAATATTTTTAATAAGAACTTTTTTTTTAATTAACACCCCCGCAACAGTCTTACGGGTAGAATTTCGCAAAGTCCGTTCTTGACTAACCGCTATGATGATTCAATAGATACCTGGATATCTCTTATATTTAGTCACCTTATATATATACATCGACAAGCTGAATCCGCGACTTCGTCTGCATCGAATGCTTTTTTCATTGGTTTGAATGGGTAGCATTTCATTAATTTAGGCAAATTACTTTACAAATTAAAAACATACGTATTAATACTTCATTGAGTTTTCAACTTTCAAAAATCCTCTCTCATATGAGTGACGAGGCCTGTGCCCAGCAGTGGGACGCTAATGGGCTGCTAACTTACCTACTGCAAATAGCTCGTAGTCCTTTTACAGGCTCTATATTATCGCTATACCAAATTTCAAGTCTCTACGCCTTATATGATGAGTCAATAGTTAACACCTCCGCAACCCCCCTTGCGGGTGGAATTTCGTAAAATACGTTCTTACCTCAATAGATTCCTGGATATATCTTTTATTTATATAGATTACACGATATTGGCTAAAATAGTTTTCGAGAGTGCAGAACATAATTGTATTTTACTTCTTATTTTTTCCTAACTTTCATGATTCTAGTTAATTAAGTTATTTATTAGCTGGATAAATGATTTGTTAATTTATTTAAAACTATGGAGTGAGCCGAACAGATGCATATTCGTCTATTGAAATTAGGATTTTGATTGTTGGATACCACGTGTGCTCGTAAAAAAGGAGCCATTATGTTCACAGCCATAACTTAGCGGCCCTATATTGTGTCCGTAACATATATAGACAACTTGCCTTCAAGGTTAACTGCCTCTAGCGAAAATAGACAAAAGCATTTCGGACCGACTACCTGAGGGACCGCCGAATCTTCGCAGTTTTTATAACCAACCAACTTCTAAGCAGAAAGCCGGTTTGGGACTCAATTGAGAGTCAAAATCATCGCGGAGCAAGGTTATTGCGATATAGAAAATATAATATACGAGTATTATGTTCTATTTAAACTTCACAAATTTACAATTCAATTCAATGTTATTTATAATATATATGTTAGTAATACTTTGCTACGGCCTCGCTGGCACACACTCTCTTCGCTAGCAGAAGCCCTGTGTTCAATTCCTGCAAGGGCAAAATAAGGAAGTTACATTTTCTAATTTGTTGGAATCAGGTCTGCTAGGAGACTTCCACCGTGGTTACCACTCTACCAGTAAAGAGCAAAAAATGTGCGTTCTGATACAATACAGCGTAGACACCATTAGAAGTGCCTCATTGGTCTAGTGGTTAGCATGTTCGATTACAGACATGAGGTCCTGGGTTCGAGTCCCGGGTCGGGCCAATTCAAAAATCAATATTGAGTTTTCTATTAAGATTTTCTCAATATTTGCCCGAAGTTGGGAAGTTGGCGGTGTGATCCACCCCCGTGCCTCGGAGAGCACGTTAAGCCGTCGGTCCTGCGCCTGATCTCTCTCCGGTCGTGTCGGATTCCCGTCACATCGGACTATGAGAGTGAAGGAATAGAGAGTGCACTTGTGTACTATGCCTGCCAATCCGCAGTGGAGCAGCGTGGTGGGTCTATGCTCTAAATACCCTCGCTCCTCGGAGTGAGGATTTCTGTGCCCAGCAGTGGGACGTTAAAGGGCTGCTACTTACTTACAAAACTTTTACCAAAAAAGCCGCCTAATATCCGTTAATGATAAAACAAAACAATGCATCGTAGGATGTGCTCTTCTATAGATCTACTAAAAAGTTTACGACTAGTATATATCTATCTTAAGTATAATTATTTGCATGTTGTCTTCTAAAAAAACTATTACACACAATGTGCTGATTAGAAAGTTGTAGAAGGCTAAAGTATTAATACTTAGCAACTGAAATACTTAAATTACCTTAAAGCATTTAATTGACTTTATTATAATCTTATATATCATATAATTTAGATCAATAATTTGGGAATTAATCCTATAACTCCTAATACAGAAAATTACGCGTACGGAAAAAAGATACTTGTCTTGCGAGATGCCGATCGTAATAGTTCATAAGTGGTCGATGTTATATATAAAAAAATATTTTAGTATGTTTTTGGTTTTTAATATCTACATCATAAAATACAGACAAATTTGAAACACATCAAGCTGATGCGATCCTACCACAGATTAAAACATATAGGGACAAAGAGGTTTACTACATGTGCGAAGCCGGGACATGTTGCTAGTGTAGAATAAGAATCGACATCATAGAATATAAGTAACTTTTAAAGTACAAATATTGTTTTACCGCAACCTTTTTTACAGAATAACATTTTTTTATAAAGGAAAGCGTTTCATGTATCACTGTTATTGTATAAAAGGTTATTTGTAAATTTTTAATTGTATTTTGTACGGCAGCGCTTTCAAGTAATGCTCGATAGAACGTCATCTAAATAATTTATTTATAGGAGAAAATTAAAAATAATTATATAGAGGCTTAGAGCCTCCAAGTGCACATCTTTTTTAAATTAATAGACAATTTACAATACGGCTTTTTTTGTTGCTTAGTCATATTGCAAAGAAAGTTTAAAATCTATGCACCATGCATATAAAAGGACTTAATTTTTCACTCATAGCAATGGGAGCCAGTTTATTTTAGCATAGTAGGCTTTGCAAAATCAGTACAGAAAGTTTAGTTCTCAGAAATACCAGAGCATGATTTCACAGTAATATTAATGTATACCTTAATCTTTAGTATGTACACATAAGTTTTAATAAAATATAACATTTTTAAACTCTCATACCTTGTAAACCAATACTCAGCTAGTTAAATTAAGAAATTCTCGCAGATGTATGACAAGATTGGCTAATCGTAAATAGAACCCAATTAGAAATTTGAGTTTAGTAAAATAATGTCTGAAGGTATGTCGATCTTGATGTATGGTATTAGAAGACTAGACGAAGTCACATAAATTATTACAGAATCCATTGCCTCCCTCCTGGAACATCTTTACTGCATTGATTCTTGAACAACTTTAGATTAAATTACTATTAAGTTACTAAAGCTCATGTTTTTGAAATATAAATATTCAGCAAATAAGGTTACTTGTTCTCCATCCGATTTCTAAAAATTAAAACACATTAAAATGTCTTCGTCAACTTTTATCAAGCTTTTGAACCAATGGAAAAAATTCCTGCCCATGTGTTCTTCTGGTGATAATCATTATTATATGGTAAGTCGTATTACGAATCGTCTCGCTCGCAAGTTTGATGACTTCCACCCCCCAACAAGCCGGATTCTGAAATGGCTTCAGTACAATTGACCAAATCTTTATGCTACCGAGATTATACAGAAGACCGAGAAGTATAATCGGCTACTTTGCTTAGTGTTCGTGAACTATGAGAAAGCCTTCGATTCGGTGGAAACTCATTGCAATGCTGTATGACCTCAGCAGAGCTTCTCAAGAGGTGGACCTAAAAATGAACATGGATAACACGAAAGCTATGTCCAACAACCATGTTCCACTGCACCCAGTCATCATTGAGAACTCAGCACTCGAAATTGTCGACGATTATACATACCTGGGACACATAGTCCAGCTAGGTAGGTCCAATGTCGATAAGGAGGTCAACCACCGTGTCCAAGTCGGTTAGATAGCGTTCGGGAAACTAGGGCAGACATTTTGCCCACAGTGCCTGAAGACAAAGCTCTTCGAACAGTGCGTCTTGCCAGTAGGCCTCATACGAAAGCTCAGAGTCACTCAGCGGCCGATGGAAAGGACTAAGTTCGATGTTTCTCTACACGATCAAATCAGAAATGAGGAGATCCGTAGCAGAATCAAATTCATCGACATACCCCTACGAATGGCGAACCTGAAATGGCAATGTGAGGCGCACATAGTCCGACGGACCGATGCACGTTGAGGCCCGAAGACTACTGGAGTGGCGACCCCGCACCGGACGGCGCAGTGTTGGCAGACCTCCCACAAGGTGGATAGACGACATAGAGAGAATCGCCTATAACCACTGGAGCCAGGCGGCGCAAATTGTGGAGATGTGACGTGAGACCCATGTCCAGCAGTAGACGTCCATCGGTTGAAGCGACGGCGACGATGTTCTCCGCAACATTAGAATACAAGCGGAGAGAGATCAGGCGCAGGACCCACGGCTTGGCGTGCTCTCCGAGGCATTGGGATGTAGCAATCCACCTTCCTACACCACTAACATTGGGTAAATATTGATAAAATCTTGATAGAAAACTAAATTTCCATTTTTGAATTGGCCCGACCCGGCACTTCAACCTAGAACCTCACGACTGTGGCCGAACATGCTAACCACTAGACGAATGCGGCAGACTACATATATACGGCTATTTTTATGAAAATACCCTTTACGTCTACTAGAAGCATCAAGGCGATATCACTTGAATCAAGGATTTATTAAATTTGTTAAATGTTTGGCTTGGACAAAAACTGAAATTGAGTCAAGTATATGTAACTATGTCTTACATATTGAATTTCACAAATCTAGTTTCCACATATAAAACCTTTTTATAAAAATCATTTTCTCACAATGAATTCAAAATCGCGACCAGCTAGAAAAATAAAAGCGACCCGTTCCAAAATCAGTTGGACGTCATCCACACATCACAAACAAAAGAAAACCGATCCGAAGCTCATCTCACGCAGTGCTGCCTAAACACAGATTTTCCATAGTTCAGGTATCAGAAAAACCGGATTTTAAAGCCATCATGAATGAGCAATTAAAGACTGTATCGGCTATGAACAAGTTATACATTGGAAACTTGCCAACTGAAGCTGACGAGGAAGCTGTACGCCAGCTGTTTGCTGAGCATAATCTGACAGTAGCGGAAATATCTGTGAAACGCGGGGGCTACGCTTTCGTTGACTTCCCGGACCAATCGGCTGCCGATCGCGCTATAGACAAGCTGCATGGTAATTACTTCATTTACTTATACAATTCCGTTTATGTATATAATTTGTATGCTTTATTCCTACTCGGAATGTTTGCATAAATTATTTAGCTTATTGTCTTTCGGTTGATCATGAATTTGCCTCCGGTTCGGAAAGTTGATCCGAACGAGAAGAAAACGATGGGAAACCCTGTTGTTACTCTTTTAAAATTTGGTACTTACGTATTAATGCCACAGCAGCTGCAGTCATCACGATTTTTAATATTAGGTTAGTATTTTAGCCCTTTTTGTAACTTTTATAGTATCCGCAATAAAAATATTAATCTAACCTTACCTTAAAACCAACATTTTTTAAGATCAGGTAAGGGTTAGTCTTTTAGCCTTCTTTGTCGCTGGGTAACGCTAGCGCAGCAAAAAAAAATCTAACCTTAAAAATTTCATGTACTAGCAATTCTCGGCGGTTTCACCCTCGTAGATATTGATCTCGTGGCAATGGAAAGTACTAAAGCGGACTACAGATTTGATTTAGTTAACATAAGTTTTATTTCACTTAGTTTTTAATTACTTCCTTTCTGATTATTAGTCAAACAATTATTACATTCGTAAACAAATCAATATACAAATTTTATACGACGAATATATATCTAATACATTTTTAAATTCGTAACACCATTTACGTAGAATGTCCCATTCACATATGAGTGAGGAGGCATGTATCCAGCAGTGGGATGTTAATGTGCTGCTTCTTATAGCAAAAACGTACCGGCAAACAAAGAAATTTGTGTTCCAGTACGATACTGTGTAGAAACCGTAAGAGGTACACTTACCAGATCAACGCGCTTCCATCATAGACTGCACTTACAATCAGGTGAGATCAGTCAAGCGCTAAACTGTCAGCAATAAAATAAAAATGTAAAAAAATAATGCGTATCGGTTTGGATCGATATCCACACCTGGAAATAATATATTTGCCTAGCCGGGAACCGAGTATGCGCAGCAAGGCAGATATTTTACAAGATTCAATTGGTTTAGACTACGACAAAATACGTGTAATTCCTCCACCTTGCAAAACTTGTTTTCCTCGCGCCTGCTTAATTCAGACCAGAATGCCAGAGTTATTATAAATTAATCATTACTTCTATTGTAAAAATTTAAGTTTTATAAAAGAACATTATTTTCATGGACCAAAATAGAAATAGAAATCGATTTTGTGTTTCTCTAAGAGCATATTTTGAACAGGCATAGAAAAATGCATTTACATTTTATGTTTACACGAAATTACTTAGTGCAAGTTATCTCTAAGATATAGATATATACGTTCTCTTATCTCGTATGCCGTCTTTGCTTCACTTGAGTCAATACGTACAAATGTGAGTCGATTGTGATAAGCAATCGTCCGTTAAGTTCAACCTAAATAGTAATTTAATATCAAGCGAGTATTACTGATAATTGTATAAAGCTAAAAATCTACCTCCGTCTTTAAATACCTACATATATTCGAAAAAATATGTAAAAAATGTTACACGTACGTACACGGAGTGGTTTCCTGTCGAAAGAGGTGTTCGACAGGGATGTGTTGCGTCACCATGGCTGTTCAACCTTTTCATGGATAAATGTTTGACAGATTTAAAAGAATGTATGTATGGGTTAAGAATGAATGAATTACTCATCAAATGTTTACTCTACGCTGATGATCAAGTAATACTTGCGTCATCCGCTAACGAGCTTCAGGAGATGCTAAATATTATGAATGAAGCTTTGAAAGGGAAAGGAATGAAAGTGAATGTAAACAAAACGAAAGTTATGCTTTTTGAACGAGATGAATCTATGATGAATGGCAATATTTTGATAGATGGGGAACAAGTGGAAGAGGTGAAAGAATTTGTATACTTGGGATCTAAATTTACAAAAGATGGAACATGTGAAAGTGATATCGAAAGGAGAGTGAATGCAGGGAATATGGTAAATGGTGCTCTGCATGCTTTTATGAATAGCCAGATGGTGTCTCAAAGGGCTAGACTGGCAGTGCATGCTGGAGTGTTGGTGCCAACACTTATGTATGGTAGTGAAAGTTGGGTATGGCAGAAGAATCACAAAAGTAAAATAAATGCGGTAGAGATGAGAGCGTTGAGAAGCATGAGTGGATTAAAACTGAGTGACAGAGTAAGAAATAGTGTGATAAGAGAACGTTGTGGTATAAAAGAAGACGTAGTGACTAAAATTGAGAAAGGTATGCTTAGATGGTTTGGGCATGTAGAGAGAATGAATGAAAGGAGACTGACAAAAAGGATTTATGAGTCAAGAGTGAATGCGAAAGTTGGAAGGGGAAGACCGAGGCGAACGTTCCTGGACCAAATCCAGGACATTTTAAATAACGGCCAGGTCAAGAGTACTCTAAACCGACGAACTTGTATGAAAGATTTAATGAGATTGAAAGAAGCGAAGGAGATATGCAAGGATCGTGGCAAGTGGAAGGATGTTGTCTCTGCCTACCCCTATGGGAATAAGGCGTGATGCTATGTATGTATGTATGTAAATATGTAAAAAATGTTGTAAGGGACTACTTACTAAAGAGATTGTGTACTATACACTCTCCATTTTGTAGCTACATTTTTTATCTGTTGACCATAATGCCCTTAAAATTGCCAGAGAGAAATTAAATTGCCTTAAATTTAATCTCATATTCATTCATTCATCTATTTCGGTAGTATATATCTATGTACCTAAAGACAGGAATACTAATACTACTCAGGCAAAAGTCACGGGCACTAACTAGTTTAAAATATAATACTCTCTTCAGCTAAAGGAGCTAACAAAATCTTGACTACCAATCTTCACAAGTGGAAATTCACTGAGCATCATTGAAATTGTACTCAATAAATTTTCGCGATAGAAAGATAATTGTAAACACGATATTTTCTTAATCTCTAAAGCCAATTAGCTCGTGTTTTCCGACAGAAAATATTTAATTGGATTATAACATTATATTAGGGAACTTCTCTTTATTTGTTGCCAAGACGAAAGGCATAGATCCGCTTAACTTGTTTCTGTTTGTATGTAGACAATTCTTTAAATATAGGAATATTCGAATAATATGTAGCAGAAAAGCATATTTAACAACAAATTGTTCATAAAAACTTGCTTACACGTATTACTTATAGATATCTTACGTATATGTAGATATCTAATAGAGGTATCTTATGGACTTGCGCCTTGTGCTGGCGTAAAGGGAATCCTCGCTTCACTGACAGAAGTAGCGGGTTCAACTCCCGGCATGCCAAATTTAGGGATTAGTATTACGTAATTTATCTAAATATATACTGGTGGGAGGATTTGAATATAGCGAGATAAGCATAAGCATACCCGTAACAATTTAAGACAATCAAAAAATTAAAAGCTAAATTGTCTTACTAGCATTACCTTGCATTTTTTTATTTAGTTTGTTAGCAACGTCAAAGTCAAAGTATCTTTAATAGCCAAGTAAAATCAAGTAGGCCTTTTACAGCATTTTTGTATCGACAAATATCCTTTTTTTTATTCATATATTATTTAAATGTACGTTTGATGATGATATTAAATAACGACTTACAATCTAAAGTTACGAGGGTTCCTTCGCGCCCTGATCTGAGAAGAGCCACAAAAAACTTGGTGGGGTGTAAGTTTTCTTTTATCATCATCATTACAATATATATTTTTAATTTCTTATATATCAAGATATATATATATATAGAGCAATTCACTCCCACGCTTTTTTGTCTTCTAAGTATTCCTTCAAATTATAGAATGATTTCTCAATCACTTTTCTTTTAATAAGAGATTTAAATCTACTAAGAGACATCTTTGTAATTTCTTCGGGGAGCTTGTTATAGAAACGCATACAGTTACCCTTAAATGACTTGTCAATTTTATGTAGGCTACTAGAATTTACAGCTATTTTATTTTTATATGAGGTGCACTCACTTTTATCCTATGAGTCAACAATATATTTATGGACGTACAAGTTTAATATATACTACTACTGTCTAATATATACACCGTGAATTTGTTTCTTAGCGACTCTCTTGGACCCATATTGTAGATCGCACGAAAAGCCCTTTTCTGCAGCACAAATATTGCATCTATATCAGCAGCATTACCCCAAAGTAAAATACCATATGACACAATGCTGTTAAAGTAACTGAAATAGACCAGTCTGGCAGTTTCAACGTCCATAAGACGACGAATTTTTTTTAACCGCGTAAGCCGCAGAGCTGAGCCTGTTCGATAGACCGCTAATATGGGGCCCCCATTGTAGTTTACTATCTGACGTAATGCCTAAGAAAACGGTACTTTCAACCAGATCAAGTTCCTCATTATTAAGTTTAACAATGGTTTTCACTTGCTTTACGTTTGGCAATGTGAATTTAATACATTTTGTTTTTTTCCCGTTGAGTAATAAGTTGTTTCCTTAAAACCACTGTACTACTAAACATTTACAAGTTACAGATTGTTCATGGCAATAATATCTCACCTTTTTGACTGTGTAATCTTTGTATAAGAGTTATTTTTGACACATTTGTATACGATATGTAACTATTCACTTACTAATATTCTAAATAAAATTAACATTTTCTTTCAGGTTATTCCTACTGTGGGCTTCCTTTGATTGTAGAGCCTTCAGTCGCAAATAAGAAAATGTAAGTAAAAATTTCGCAACTCTATATTTTATTATAAGGTGTGTGTCAGTAATTTTTTAAGTGTGGTTTCAATAATCAAATGCCTTATACTTATCATCAACCGACGCTGTCTCCTTCAAAAGCCTGTACTTTTTATACTTGAACACAGATCCCTACTGAGTCTGCTTTTTTCAAATACACGACGCTATAAAGGTTGACGTTGCACCCAAACCAGGGACAATCCGCAATCATGAACTAATTTTGTAAGTTCTAGAGTGGAACCAATATGTGTAGCCATGCTTACGCAAACCCTACCCTCGTATAGGACCAATTTAGTTGGCGTCGTTTAAAGGTTATTTTAAATTGAAATATCCGGGCAGTTAGTAGAGTGAAATATCTTGTAATCTCTACTCTGACATAAACTCTGCAACAATAGGGATGCTAAACTTTAGCTTTTATATATTCGATGCCTTATGATGTTTTATTCAAATCACAAATAACCGACATATTAAATGTTTGTCTTTATGTAATTGCAAACGCATGTTCCGTCACAAAACATTACATCGCATTAAAAATATAATAAATAGATTTTTGAAACATAGGTTATTTCAATCCTAGATGGATTAGCAATCAGAGACTTATATACCACTTATAAATATTATCTTATTCTACCAGTAATGCGAAATTATTTTTGTTTCGATGAATAATTAGACCTAAAAAAAATTACCATTATTTTCTTTTTATTTCCATGGTCATAATTTTACGCCGCACAAATCGGTAGAATTTTTTTTACTGAAAAATTTGTCAGTATTTGTTATCAAACTCCACCGAAGCATTTTCATCAAATTGTAAGAATTTTTGTAGTATGGTAGGTCTGAGAGTAGATAGTATAGTATCCGTACATTGTCCTACCCCCACCGCACATTTTTTAATCGCAATACGCAATAGTGCCGGTCGTCAAATAATGTATAACTGTAAACTTGGCGTTTTCGCAAGGATTTCGGGGTTAAAGGTTGCGTTTATCACATAATATCTCTATCTATTTACTGAAAGGTGTTTCTCTTTTTCGAATTTTATCATTTGACTTAATAAATAGCATGACCTATTTTCTCAAAAACTTATATTTTTGTGTATAATTAAATACGTACCCTATATATTTATACTATTATAATAAAAAAACTAATAGTAAATTGTGATAACAATAAATATTTCGGGTTATTTTGTCTTTGGGTTATAATACCATTTCACATTTATGTGGTTTATGCTTGCATAAAATGCCATCGATAACACGAATTGAAATCGGTACTTGTACACAACACTGTCGTTTTTGTTCAATTTCCTCAATAGGGCGCGCGCACGAGCGTGGACTATGGATTCATTAGGCATGCGGGTGCCTGCAATTGAAATTCAATCAAAACTTCTAAAAACTCTCAACAAATAACAACGTTGCTTACTAGTTGCATGCTTCAGTTTGAAAATTCCTAATAGGTTTGCTGCTGTTCTCTAGTAAACTTTACCTATCCATAATTTTGTAAAACGCAGTATGAATTGATCAAGTGAATGAGATGACTCATCTGTTTAATAGATGCCGGAGTTATTTTGATAGGGTAGGGTCACCACGTCTTTAAATGTGATAAGATATATAAGATGTATAGAACGAAACTAAGCTGCATATTAACCAATACTGATTCAAAATATGAATAAAAAGGGTAGAGCCGTCAGAAGACCTGTAGCAGATGACGAATATTGAAATTATTTTCTGGCTCAGAGCAGCGAGAGAGATGACGCATGCAATGGCGACTCGTCGCCACAACACACGTAGGTCTTTCACGCCGCCATAGTTATTTCGCATCAATAATATAAAAAAGACTATATTTTGTTTAATCTATGAAATAAATTTAGAGTAACATTGCAATTTAATATTTCTTTCAATAATTGCATACTGGTTTATTTATTTTATTAAGCCAAAAATGATAACGATTGTAGTAAATTCATATTTTTATTCATACATTATAGGGGATTGTCCAATGTTATATAATGAAATATTCTCTCATATATTAAAGTACATTACATTATCAAATTACGAGTCCTCAGCGTCGCAAACTGGAAAGTGTGAACCCACGACGTGGCTTTATTAATCACTTGTTTAATAAACGCTTTTCCCTTTTTTTAATATACCGGTTGTTGGGTTGTGTTCCCGTGTATTTGCAGTTTTATTTTAAAATAGGTAAACTATTCATATTGCCAACACTTCAATTAAGTTCATATATGCAACAAAATATTAACGCCCGTGGGCTTATTTATCACTGGAATGTAATACACCGCAAAGGACTACATTGCCCTTGTGACTTAAAATTTTAGTACGTTTAAAGTGCACCCTGACTTGGGCATCTTGTAGGCAAGCGCGTTCTTCCTTAGGCTAAATAGACATTTATCACATCTACTTAATAAAAAGTAAAAACGGAAGACATGGGGGCCCTACACAACCGACTCATGGCCGACAAGGAAAGCCTGTATAGTCGGCGATACAAGGCGCCCGCAGGCCGTGCGCCAACTCGATCTTCCTCGCCGAATTCGGGGAAGGTCGCGTTGTTTACCTGCGCCAGCCTAACAACGCTTTGTCTCGCCTCGAACAATGCCTCAATGTGTTCCATAGAACTGTCTAGAAGCTATGTTCTAGTCTTATCACTAAAAACAACACAACCGTTTACAAACAAGGATGCATACTTTTTAAAATTGTGTAGCCACCAATTACAATAGTAATTTGATGATATCCGTGGGGTTGCGATCAAATCCGGATTCTCTGCGAATGACTTGGTAGAATGGCAAGGTAAACAAATACATTTTTTAAATGCTATTATGTGAGTAGGGTGGGGCTGAACTTTTTATCTGGCCGGTATCCGCCGTGCGCCCGCGGTTTGTCTTCGGGCAGTTTTATCTCAAATAGGGAGTCCGACAATCCCGAGTCCAAAATTATCGGGCTGGTTTTGTTCCCCTTTAATGTGCGCCGCTCAATTTCACTTCTATTTGCTTGCTTATATGCTCGTGCTTGCATTGATATTTATTTTTATTCGAAGTAGATGTGCTACAAAAAAAGTAAAAGTGCGTGCCTACAAAGTACACATGTCAGAAGTGAAACATCTTTGGCAAAACTAATTTTTAAGTCTAGTTAATATTTATACAAATCTAAAATTTATTATAATTAATATTTTGAATTTTATTATAATTAAAATATTAAAAGTGTCGAAACTTAATAAAAATAATTTATCGAAATCTCAAATGACAGATTGTAAATAAAAATGTCACGTGTTTGTTGTTGACAATATTAGAAAGTGTTCATTGTTTTATTTTTTAATTTTTATTTAGAAAAGAGAATTTATGAAATATTTTATTTTATATTTTATGAAAACTAGTATACTAAATTATTAAATGACAATTAGCAAATTAAAATGCCACATGTTATTTGTAAATTTTAAAACTACCTAACCTTCAAACGAATTAGCGTAAAAAAACGCTGCACATCTTCGTGACGCTAATCACGCGTTTCATCCGTAAAAAATTTACCCTCATGTGCCTAAAGAAGTTTCACTTTCAAAATTGAATTGTTTATTGAAATCGAAATTGTTTATCTAGATTTAATAACCTTGTAAGAAAATTTCATTATATTATTCTAGTCGCTGACTATTTATAAAAAAGGGTTTAACACGAAAGGAAGACTATTAAATGACACACCAATGTTTAAATGGTTACAAAAGAAAGATCTAACAAAAGACTGGTTACAAACTGAAAAGGACTCTTAAAGTAAATATACAAATTAGCATTTCTTATTGATATCCGACCAACAGACAACAAATTAATAATAACACGAGCCGAATACTACAAAACGTATTAGGTTTGAGAGTACAACTCAAACATGAATGTTTTTCAACACTCGCCTCTTAGGGGAAGAAGAAAACAGAATGAAATAATAAGCTTTAAATAAAGACATTATTATATATTGTATTATTATTTGAGAACCACATGATATCAGTTTCCCATGTTCAGTGGACTATGTATTGTGACCTTTATGGATTCTATTAGTCCAGTTTTGTAATTTAGTTACCAAACTGTTACTATTTTGTAAGAATTTTTCATAAGTATACTAAAGGTTTTTAAACGCCTTAATGATTTTCATAATCTTGGATTTTCTTTTTTTTATCCAGTATGGACGTCGAATAGTGAATTTATCGTCAACTTATAATAATAAACAAACGTTAGCCTCTAATAAACGAAGAGGGCTAGAAGCCACCCACGCTCATCCCTTGCAAGCTGAAAGTCTAGACGTAATTCAAAATCGCTCTCGAAGATAATTTGCAGGTTTCCTCAGGATGTTTTCCTTCACAGCAAAAAAAACAGATTTAAAACCTTGGCTAGAAAGGAAAGCTTAGATGCTCAGAATATTCGCTTGTAAAGATATTGACGCTAGAATAATTGCATCTTATTTTTTTTTGTTTTATGTTTTTTGGGGTATATACTCTTATAGGTATATATAAATAGTAAGTATATATTACGTTTTAAGATGTGGCTCGGGAGTGAAGCTTTATTTATATATGCATTAGCTTTATTTCATATTTCGATATAAAGTTTTATAGCAGTTAAGGCAATCGGAAATTGGAAAGTATTTATCAAAGCGAATCCTTATTTTACATTTCAATATTTCATCTCATCTCATGTAAACGTAATCATATCTCGCATGCTGACATCAAAAAGTCACGGAGGTACCGTCTTATTTTTAATATACGTATTTAACTGATATTGACTCTATAAATCTGTAATATAAATGCTAGCTGAACCCGCAACTTCGTTTGCCGTGAAATATTTTTTAGGAAGCATTTTTATTAAAGTAAGTAAATAGCAGCCCATTAACGTCCCACTGCTGGGCACAGGCCTCCTCACTCCGAGGAGCGAAGGTTTTTAGAGCAAAGGACCCACCACGCTGCTCCACTGCGGATTGGAGGGCATAGTACACAAGTGCACTCTCTATTCCTTCACTCTCATAGTCCGATGTGACGGGAATCCGACACGGCCGAAGAGAGATCAGGCATTTTTATTAATTTAGGCTAATTGTTTTACAAATAAGAAACATTCGTACAAATTCTTGAATGAATATTTGCTGTGTATTGAATATGATCATATGTGATTGAATATTTACGCTACCGCTCTTCCCTTTGAGCGAGGAATTTTTGTTTTACATACCATAATAGTTATAATATAAATGTGAAGTTTGAATTTTTTTAATTAACGCCCCCGCAACCCCCCTTGCGGGTGGAATTTCTTAAGATCCGTTCTTAGCTGACCCTACTCGGCAAGAGGAATATTCTTACCAAATTTCGAGTCTCAACGCCTTGTGATTCCAGAGATATCGTGATGAGTCAATAATTTACACCTCCACAACCCCCTTGCGGGTGCAATTTCGTAAAATCCGTTCTTAGCTGACCTCTATTCATCAAAAGAAATAATCCTACCAAATTTCAAGTCTACGGCTTATGGTTCCAGAGATATCGTGATGAGTCAATAGATACCTGGATATATATATATATATATATATATATATATATATATATATATATATAGATAAATAATAATTGTTGGAAACCTACCGGTACATGTCTGGTCGGCTTAGAAAGTGTTTCCTATATTTGTTAATGGAATCGCATTTAGGATCTATGTTAATAAAGCATCAACGCGGTCACAATAGATGCATTAATTTATTGAACACCTCAAAAGACATTGTATTACGTTTAAGTAACTAGGAACTTTATTTCGCGAAGTGTTGAAATACATTGCGAATCATAGTTCTCAACTTAATATAGTCTGTAAACATGACTAAGCTTAAGTAAAAGAAGTCATAGAAGTTGAATCCTCTGTATTCATTTAGTTTTAAGTAGGAATCAAATTTAGTTGTTTATATTACTTGTTTTGTTACTTAACTAATATACCTTAACTTTTATAAATTTAAAAAATATTCGATTGTGAAAACATAAATAAGATTGTATTTTATTAACAATTGAAAATTCAAATATTATTTATCTTGTCGGGGATAGTGAGAACAAACAGGGTATTTCAAAGATACTAAAGCCTTCCATTTATTTCATATTTAAGCTACTTATGTAAGGTAAGGTATGTAGCAGCCCATTAACGTCCCACAGCTGGGCTTATTTGTGCATAAACCCACCATGCTGCTCCACTAGGGATTGGCAGGCATAGTGTACAAGGCAATCCGACACGACCAGAGAGAGATCAGGGGCAGGCACGACGGATAAATGTGACACGGCGGTGGAGCACACCGCCAACTTCCCATCGTCAAGCAAATATTGAGAATTTAACAGAAAACCTCAATTTGTGAATTCGCCCGACCCGGGTCCTGCCTGTAGACGAATAAGCTGACCACAAGACCGATGAGGCAGTCTTATTTTTTTATTAAACTACTTAATATGGCTAATATTACATTGGAATACGCTCAGTTCCGTTTCAATGTTACAGCGTCAACGTGCCGAACTTACAGAGTGCAAGTAATGTCCAGCTGAAAGAAACTAGCACAGATTCGTCAGTGACAGGCGGCGGAGGTGGTGGCGGAGGTTGGCGGTAAGTACCTATTAGTATTGTTGGAATTACTGGCTAAAAAAAGTTATTTAATTTATCCCTAAAAGGTATTAATTAAACTAAATGTCCGTCATATTAAGTAACGTCGTCCACGAGGCTGAACGCGCTGTGCTCGCCTCTTCGTAGAATCTTCGTGCGCTTATTTAAAATACTAGCCGGAAAAATCCATTCATAATCCTTTTATTGAAACAATTTTACGAACTTTTGTTAAATTTTACTTTGGTTAATAACAAAGAAAATTGCGAGTTCCTAAGGGACTCTTAGAGCTTTTATATTAACCAATACCTATATAACCACTATACCTCATCTACATGCCTTTTTGTCATTCCCCTAATTTAGGGGAGACTGACAAAAAAGTATGTCATTTTATACTTTGTTCCATATAAGAAAAACATTTGAATAATGCGTCACAAACAACACATGGCGAGTTACCGAATGTTAATTGCTGTAAATATTACTTTATCAATCACAAAGTTTAGCTTAAATATATACGATTGTGATTATTTAGATCAGACGAAAATAATATATATGAGATGAAAAGTATTTAATTTTTTACCTAAAAGAAAGGGTTAAATAGTTGTTATTACTGTTCGATCTTTTATTACTATTGACTAAATCATAAAACAAACCTTTACGTTTGTGTGCATTTAACAAAAAAATCATAAAAATACCCACAATAAAAGACGATTTTTTTTGGTGGGTCGTGTAATGCCTTCGTACTATATGCCAAAATTAGATCGTCTCATTGGACATAAAATTACATTCCTGTGCTTTTCACTAATAAGTATATATCGATAGCTTCTCAATGACACAACGTCATACATAATGATTCATTTTTTGTAAGGAGACATCTAGGTAATGTACTGTTAAACACGTAATTTTAAGTGAAAATCTATATTATTCTATAAGTAAATCGTATTTGGAGAATAAATACGTTCTGCATAAATATTATATATATCTTGTTTCAAGAAAATATTTTCGCAAAGCGACGATGTTTAAAATTTTATACTGTACTATATTTTTTTTAAAGATGACCCTTATTAATTTCCGAAAAGTATTAGAAGTAATTGCGTCCTGTCGTTCTTTTAATGCCCCAAAATTCGTTGCTTGAGTAACAATTACTCGAACTATTTTTTTATTAGTTACAGGTTAGCACTTAACTGTAATATCGTCCTGATGGTAACATGCTATCCTGGTAAAAGCAAAGTTATCTCTCAAGGTTTTCTACACATCGGTTGTGACGAAAATATAGGTGGCAGACTTTGCTGGTGTGATGGTGACTAGCCATGGCCAAAGCCACCAATCCTGCCCTAGACAAGTTAAGAAATACAATTTCTAAAATTGCTTCGCCGGGAATAGAATCCAGGACCTTTTCTAGTTAGGGCCTTTTCCAGCGAGTTCCCGCACTGTTGTACCGTTATTTACTCTTTAGAGACCGTGTCTGAAAATAGTCTGCTGTATTGTCGCTTCCAAAAAATACCTTTAAACGACACCGCAATGGTGTCATCTGCCTTGGTATATCAACTTGTATTGTGTACCGTAGTATTTTGTTGATTCAACCTGTTGGTAATGCCGTCTACCCTCACGGAGCCTGCGGCCGGTCTATTGAATTGGACCACTTGTTGCGTCCACTCGCCGGCTCATTCTGACTTTGTTACTTTTTACTCCACTTTGTTTCACGATCGATTTACGTTACTCAATGCAGCCATCTTTTGCGTCCTTAGATTATTTTAACCCGGGGCTCGATAAAAGCAAGACTCAAAATGTTGTTATGAGCGTCCCATTTGAATTAACATTTTATAAATAAGCACCGCGCTGCAATCATAAAACTGTCGCAGCCCTATTTATTTTTTTGCAAAGTTGACTTAAATGGAATAACTGCTAATCAAAAATCGATTTTTGTGTCGCCTTGTATTGTAAATGCATTGTTAAAATATGGCCAAAATTTTTATGTAATTTACGTCAGCAAATTAATGTAAAACTTATTATTTACAATTATTGTTTATATTTACAGGATTAGTACATTTTGTAACGTACTTACACAAGTTACTATATAATGTATAAAACAATTGCCACCCTTTTGAAAATTGCATTTAACACAATCCCCACGATTTGGGCGTCTATCTATTAAATTATTTTTTTAGAATATATTTCCTTTACGATAATTATTATTTTCTTAGGAACCCTGCCATTGTACAGCTTTATTTCCTAGTACTATATGTAGCATATTACTACACTGTAATTTATATATACACACCGGCATATATATTTAGCGGAACATAAAAAATAAAGGTTTGATCATAACATATGATACTGATATCAAATATATTTTTTATGTTCCGCTAAATATGCCGGTGTGTATATATTATATTAATGCTTGAATTAATTTATTCGCTATTACGTGTGAATCTATTACTAGTTACGCTTGGAGGTTAAGGAAATATTAAATGTCATTCATTTAAGGTGACGAAATAATCGTCGGTTGGCCATTTTTCACTCAAAATATTTTAACGTCACAATAAACGAAACATAAGTAACCTTTAACAATGATTGGCGGTGTTGATAACTGTGTTGTTTCAATTTGTCACTGCCAAGTTTTGTTTTTAAACTTATATTTACTTTACATCCCAATTATCTCAATTCTATATTTAATAACATGCCTCTGTCGTATTATATTCTTTTATTTCTCATTAAATTGGCTTCTCTTTAAATATTTTTTTTTTACATTTGCTAACAAATCCTATCATACTTGGCCGGGAGTGTTATATAATTAGGAATTGATCACTGGATCTATATTCCGATTATCTAAGGTAAGTAGTTTCTTCAATAAATTTACGTTCCTTAAATATAATTGTCTTCTTTAGACTTATCGGTCAATCTCATGTTATAGTGTTATCTAATGTGCGACAGCTTTAACCGTCACCCCAAGTCCAAGGCGGTTATACAATAAGTATGCATGTGGTGGCTCCTCGTATAGAAAGTGTGACAATGTTTTTATAGTTAAAACGAAACTTGCAAATTCAATTTTAAAGTCCAATTCCTACGCCATCTACTACGAATATCTAAAATTCATTACACGGATAGAAATCAGTTTTATTAACGCGCTGTATAATTTTTCTGAAAATAAATTTTAACTATTTAACTATTGAGTATAAAAATATATATAACCGATATTTCTTTCATACTTAAAACGAGATAATTGCTACATTGTCGAGTCTGTGAAGATTAGACTCGAGGAAAATGTAAAGCAAACGAATCGTATTAAACTTCAAATTGATTCAAATTATATAAACTTCAAATTATATTCTTAGATGATCCAAAAACTAAATAGCAACATTTTTTTGTTGCGTTTCGTAATGTGAATAGGGGATCCGAAAGCTACACTTCCCTTTAAAATTAAGGGAGGAAAAAGGCTGCCTAAACCGCCTAATCCTTTATTATGCAAGATTCACTTATAATCTGCTTGTTCGTTAACTCCTTTGGCCGCGGCGTTGCGGCCTGCATAGAACCCAGCAGCATGCGTATTGCGCACCGTTACCTTGCTGTCGGTTCGCGTGCTGGCCACCGAGGGCTGGATGTAGAAGTGCAGAGAGGCGGGCGGGCAGTGCCTGGTGTTATCATACGGTATAATTTCCTGGTTAAATTACTACAGCGGCTGCAGTAGGACTCGTTGATGCTGTACGTGTGTGACCAAAGTGAAAACTGCGACGTCTGACGTATCTATATATAATGTATATTAGAAAATAATTATGAAATATTTTAACCGTGTACACGGGCTGAAAGAAACAAGGAAATTTTAACAAGTGCTTGACTATTAGTGAGTCAAAGTCACGTTTATAAATATGCACGAATTTGTATAATATTGATTTAGTAATTCCTATCGAGTTTTGGGGTGTAGTATACAATTGATCAAGCAAAATTAAACTTAAAGCTCCCGTCAGAACAAGTGTGCTGATACATAGCTTATTTACAGTGTACGTGCAGCGGAGGAATTAATTTACTCGACGGCCCAGCTTACCTGGTAGGTTTATAAATAGATCAAGTCACTGCCGCCTAAAGGCATCGTCTACCCAAAATTGTAAATTACTTAGTAATTAAGTAAATTAACCCAACTGGGACTTCAACTCATGATTATCTCAAGATTATTTACTTGCTACTGTCCACATATGGATCTCAGTTACTTAGCTTGTATTAGATCTTGTCACGAATTTACAACAAACTAAAAAGTTTCTTATTTAATTGGCAATAATGACGGTTTTAGAACAAATTTCTTTATGGAGTGATGGTAGTTTATCTGCATGAAATAAGAAAAAGGTCGGAAAAGCCCTTTGAGTCTAGCTACGAAAGTTGTACTTTTTACAAAGCAACTCTGCGTCAAAACAAGGCTGTGTGGAATAAATAAAAATCAACAGCCGTTATTTTCTTTAAAGCATTAAAATAAACGCTGGTTTACGCATACATTTTAAAAAGCCGCTTTAACTTATCTGTGAAAAATATATTATTCATATAAAGTATTCCTGTAATATAAGCATTTTGTCCCACTGTCAAGTCAAAATTTTATACAGAATATTAATTACGTCTAAGGATTATTTATTAGATGAAATGTTGCCCGCAGCCTTTCATATAACGTGTGTGGCCCGCACCAATATCCTCACATCTGTGGGCCGCGCCAATATCCTCATAACATTTCTAGCCCTTAATATAAAAGTTTGTCGATCCAGTCTAAACGAATAGTAATTTAAAAAAAAAAGTAAAAAACTATAGATTTATTTTTGTTAACATAAAAGTTTTAGTTAACTTATTTTTTAATTACTTTCTTTCAGATTATTAGATAAACGCTTAAATTCATAATCTAATTAATATACAGATATTACTTTACACCGAATATACGTTGTGTGTTCAAAAAGTATCGCGAATTTTGTGTTTTTTCAAAAGTTATTTATTTATTCATGAATATCTATTTTGTCCCCTTCAAAGTAATCCCCATGAGATATTATACACTTGTGCCAACGGTTTTTCCAATCTTCGAAGCACTTCAAAAAATCATTTTTTTTTTTATCTTGTTCAGCTCCTCCTTCGATGCCGTCTTTATCTCGTCAAGAGAAGAGTAACGTCGTCCTTTCATGGGCCTCTTCAGTTTAGGGAACAAGAAAAAGTCACAGGGGGCCAGATCTGGGGAATACGGTGGCTGCGGCATCATTAGTGTGTTGTTTTTGGCCAAAAAGTCGCGCACAAGCAACGATGTGTGAGCAGGGGCGTTATCGTGGTGCAAAAGCCAATTTTTGTTCTTCCACAAATCCGGGCGTTTCTGGCGGATTGCTTCGCGCAAATTGCGCATAACTTGCAGGTAATATTCCTTATTGACCGTTCTTCCCTGTGGCAAGAACTCATGATGCACCACGCCCCTGCAATCAAAGAAAACTGTCAGCAAAACTTTCACATTCGATCGAACTTGGCGCGCTTTTTTCGGTCTTGGTTCGTGCGGCAGCTTCCATTGAGATGATTGAGCTTTGGTTTCCACGTCATAACCATAAACCCACGATTCGTCACCAGTTATGACCCTCTGGAGCAAATTTGGGTCGTCGCGGACAGAGTTTAACATCTCATTAGCAATGTTCATGCGATGCTGTTTTTGGTCACAATTGAGCAATTTTGGTACGAATTTCGCGGCGACCCATCTCATGCCCAAATCATTGATAAAAATCGAATGGCACGAGCCAATCGATATGTTTAGGTCCTCAGCAACTTCTCTAACGGTGATTCGACGATTGGCCAATACCATTTTCTCCACTTCATTAATTTTTTCGTCTGTTGTTGAAGTGCTCGGGCGTCCGGCACGCTCTTCGTCGTTCACATCTTCTCGGCCTTCTGAGAACATTTTGTACCACCGATAAACGTTGCTTCGGTCCAAGGTAGCTTCTCCGTATGCCACAGTCCACATTCGGAATGCATCCGCGCACTTAATTTCGTTTTTCACACAAAATTTGATACAGGTTCTTTGATCCATTTTTTTGAATAGGTAAAAATCGAAGACGATCCAAAACACGTGCAAGCAAAGCAGCTGTCAACAATTAAATGAACATTCAAAATGGCCGAGCTTGTCGGCATAAGAGAGAGACATGAGTACCAACATAACGCCACAAAAAATTCGAAATTCGAATATACGTAACCCGCGAAAATTCAAAATTCGCGATACTTTTTGAACACACCTCGTGTATCTAACTAATAGATTATTCAAGTTCATAACATCATTTACGTAGAATATCCAAAGAGAATAAATTTAAAAATTCTCTACAGACATTGAAAGAGGTTTTTAAATCTGAGCAAGAAATTTTTAGCTTGATTATAATAAATTGTAAAAAATAAAAACATTCAAACTGCAAAACTTTTTCTATATTTGAGAAGAGATTTATTTGTAATTTATTATATCAGAACTTACCCAACAGAATACTCATTTGGCACTATGAAGTTCAAATCGGGATACATGGTTTTCTTTAGATTGACATTTTTAGTATCGTTATATCTTTTGAATGAAATGTCCGATTTGAAGTGTTTTACAGGTTTTTTTTTATGAATAATATGGTTCGATTATTATCGGCACTTTATATTAACTTTTAAAATACAAAAAAGTGGTTACAGTAGCATAACTACAGTAGTTAAACAAATGGCATCGCTGACTAAAAAGATCAATACGTTCTATAATATTGTAAAACACTTTTTTTGTTGAATCATGAATAGTTTCCGCAGCGCAGGCGATAATATTTTTTGAGACTTTTTCACTCATTGGGTTACATTATTTCATTTTGGTTAGGGATTCCTATTTTTTTTTTGAGAAAGTAATAACGCCTCTGTCGCTCAGTGAAAATACAGCTTTCTAATAGTGAATTTTTTTTTTTTTTAAATCGGTCCAGTAGTTTTGTGTGAAAACGTTACAAACACACGTACATACAAAAACACAAATGTTTCCTCTTTATAATATTAGTTTAGATGTTGATAAGTGCACAAGAATGGATTGACGTAAAGAAAGAAGTCTCCATTAAAGTCATTTATCTTTGCCGTCGTCTGGTTCAGACTTTATAAAGATTTTAGACAACTTTTCTATAGGCTTAAATGAAGCAAAGTTTGTTAAAACAATATGAAGCATCAATGAGATTACAGGGTGGGATAAGCTGGCTTCTAAAAGCGTTACGCGAACGTTTAATTGCGTTCTGCTGTCGCCCGCCTCAATATGCCGGGGTATGTGAATGCGCGGCGCATTTCTTTGAGTTTTTATAAGGAGCCGGCAACAAGTTTCTTGAGGGGGTATTTGCCATCTACACGTGTTCGCGGAGAGTGTTAAGTAGTCGCAGATGTAATAGCGACCGAATACATACTTAGTCGACCGGCTCATAATATGTACGCCCTTTTCCTCTGAGCCCCTCTCCCCTACCCTTGCGCGCCCCGCGGGTACATTGCGTAACATCACAAATCGCGACCCCAGCAAGGGTAACTCTTTTGTCATCTTCCAGCTGAATTTAATTTGAAAGCTAGGGCCGTTGCAGAGCGATGTCAGATTTCTCTTATTCCTATTGTGTTCGTCGCTCTTATCTAACGAATAAATGTACGAATCTTTTTTTGGGTATTATATAGTTAGCAACTATCGGCTCAAGCTTATTGAAATTTCTAATGCTCTCACGTTTGTTATACGAAGGGGAGCTTGTAGCAATGTGTTCTACACGACCGTTGTGGTATTAGACGTTTAAAAACGGTATACGACAGGGGCGCCTTTTTATGCGGAAGCTGAGATAGATGTACGTTTGATTCATTGCGATACAATCGTAGAATGTAATTGCAAATGGTAGTAGTAAGTTGCGTGAGAAGCTGTGAATCGGACGTATCGTACGACGTAGTAAAACAGCGTGGCATAGTATGCGCAAAGGGTGTGGTGGCAAGCCCGCGGGGTATGTGGGTGGCAGTGGGGCCGCTTGCGGCCACGTGGCCCGATCGATGCGAGAACGTAGCACCTTTTACTGCCCCCTCACGGCCTCACCCCGGCACCCTATCGCCTCCCGCCCAGCGGCATCGCCTTGCTCGTTGCTTGAAACATCCATTAGATTTCAATTTGTGGGAAATTTCTCTTACCACCATATCTTAAGAAAGTAAGGGTACGGTAAGTCGACCCACGCGTAAAATTAGCGGTATGAGAAAATCAAAGATAATAGTTTAAAAATTTGATATACATTAATATACAAAAAATGTTTCAGCTACTTTTTCCTTTGTGCATTTAAGTTGACTGATATTTAGGAAAAAATATTTTTCACAAATCTCTGAGGCTTTTCTCAACAATTTCTCAAAAACACATTGATTCGACCAACATAATGCGTAAGTCTTCTATACTTAAAACAGCATTAATGTTAAATAGATACTGATGAGTCCTTTTTCCCTGGGAAACGTTTTTATGCACAAACCCCTTCCACTCGGTTTCAAATACAATTTATAAACTTGTAGTAAATGACGCGTGATAGTTTTATTAAAATCATTAACTCATTATTTAAATTCACCTCATTAAAGTCTATGTCTAACATTCTATAGGAAACTCATGTAAACAGCTTTCCATGTAATGAGGTTAAGAAGTTCATACTAGATAGCGCGGGAATTCAACTTTGATTGTTTTTTGTGTAAGATATTTTTAACGTAAGTAAAACAAATTCCAGTATGATCTAATGTGTCCAGTTATTTCATTGGAACTTCAATTAAAGGTGAAAGTGACAGCTTTAAATTGCCCCTAAGTCATTAATATTGTTGTACAACAACAGTAACACTAACCGAGACTTACTGTGCAGGAAAGTGATACCTTGCAGAAAATTTTATCGTTTAAGTTATTACTGCGAAGTCAACCGGCTTAGTTATTTATTTAAAAAGTGTTTCGACTCTCTTAATTTACTTTTCAAATCTTTATACAATAAATAAACATTGTCAGTGTTTCACCGCGAAGATCTCCGAAACTACTCATTATAGGTTTTTTTTAATATTGTTGAATATCCCCTACATAGGATAAGTTTAGTTTTAATTTATATTGATTTTTTTACGTGTCAGTGCTTATTTTAATAGTGAGATGTTTAGAATTCCAGTAGAGGTCTAGAAATAACTAAGTTACGCGCCGCACTTTTTTTAAGTGTAAAGGTAGACGAATGTGAGCGAGTCAGCTAGTTACATTTTTATATTAAACCTTTTTTTTTCTTCTAATTGAAGACTTTTAAAAAAAGAAGCGCAATCACATGTCGCTTCTAGCTATTTGACTTTTTTTATTTATCCCATCTACTCCCACTGATCATGCTCATATTTGCAAAAATGTGCCACCATCAATACCTCTCTCTCAGCGTAGTTTTTTTTTACATTTTTCCAAAGGGCGATCCCCTTATTTGCTTGCAACAATGATTTAATTTCCTGTATTCAATTTTGAGTCAAACACACAATAGTGATAGCTTTTTTAATAAGACAAAAATCGAATTACATCAGTTAATCAAAGCGGACTATTTCTAATCGATCGAGCGGGTAAGAGATATTTAAAACCAAATCCTACGCCATTTAACTTGTAACATAGAAAGAAAAATTAAATGCTTTACGTAAGCTTTAAACGGCACTGCACAATATTTCGCCAAATAAATTTAATTAACTAATCCTCGAAAAAATTATCAAGTGAGGTCAAATCCGCTATATGTTTAACAAATATATTTGAACTTAATTTTTTGTAAAGTAAGCAGCAGAAGGTTTTTATATTAAATTACAATGAGTTAATTTGTCCCAAGTTTCTTGTTATAACCAGGAACATATTATATAATTAACTGTAACTTAAGTTACATAAAATATATCAAAAGGACTTCATTCGGATGATTTGTCATAGAATTTGTCTCATATTGCGGAAAAGCGAAGCCTTACTAATTTCCTGATAAATAATCTTATTTTGATCGAAACGCACAAAACATTAAAAATTGATTTTGAAATTAATACTATACAGATATTTGGTAACATTTTGATGGAAATATTTCTTTCCTATATATATATATATATTCTCATCGAAAGTCTGTGTCACCTGTTGACTATCACTGCTGACTATTCATTCTCGAAGGCTTACCTTATCAAAATTGTTTTCTTGGTCAATAGATTTGGATAAGACGAATTTCCGCTATAAAACTTACACTTACCGTCAGGTGTATACACTCGAGCGCTTATCTGTTACTAATTAAAACAACCTCTTTCAAGGTAAGCGCGATACCACCTTAGAGTATAGCATTACTTAACATCCCACGTTAAATCTTATAACTTTGTGTCTCTCGTTTTGTTTCATCGACTTGCAAAACAGGATGATGCTAAAGATGTTTTCTCTTCACTTTAGAAAAAATCAATAAGCAAAAGTTTTAAATCTGTTCGTCGACGTAGAAAACTTCTAGTTTAACATATTATTACCCTTATTTTAAGCTCATCAAAAACTGTATTACGTTTCTACAAGGTAATTTAGAAAATTCGAAATGAAACGAAAAGCAGAATCGTGACTACCCACAAACGCCGGAAGCTGACATTGTTATTTATCCAATTAAAGGGGATTTACTACGAATTTACTCAAGATTTAATAATTATATCGTTAAGGAGCTTTTCATAACAAGCATCTTCAAATATTATTCCGTTATATATTTTCATGTATTTTATTTTTATTGTTCTACTCAAGATTCCTATTATTTTCTAATAAGTAAAATAACAACTTAATAGGTTCGGGAACAAACAACTCCTAACATATTTTTTTCTCTCGCTTAAAATTATTTATTATATAGATATTATTATTAGAAAGGTATTACTCTTAACAAATTAAATTCAAGTTATGGTATATAAGACAATAAGAATGTACATGAAATATCAGGATTAATATATTTTATAGTGATCACTACCAATATACGTGACCATTTTTTATAAGATATAATTGGGTCACTGTGAGTGAAACTCACTAAGGGTTATTCTTGAAGGTTACATATGCCATCGCAGACCATTTTATACATCTATTTTTAAAAAACTGAATTACATTGTTTGACCTCTTAGTGGTTGGCAGCTTTTGCGATTATAGTTCCAAAGCGATTTTTTTCTGATACTTCCAACAATTAATGTTATAATTAAACCAATTTACACAAAATATATACAGAAACCTTCCTCAAGCATCACTATCTCTTGGGGAAAACCGCATGAACATCCGCTGAGTAGTTTTTTAATTTACCACAAATGGACAGTCAGATGCGGCCAGGTATATGTAAAGATAAGTTGTATTTTATGATTTAAAAGTTATTTAGAATTGATGTCAGTAAAAGTAGTAATAATAACTTTATAGATCAACACTATTTTTATTAATAAATATTCAATTTTAATATGAAATATAATGCTTGCCTTTTTTCATGAAATGAAATCTGACGTTATAAGTAATACATACTACAGTTTTCTCATAGATTTTTCACGGAAACGGCCAATTCCATAACGTTAATTTAATAAGCACTAAGGCAAATTTTCAATTCCACAAGCATTACTTATTCCTGAAAATTTTTTGCTGTAATTGACATAATTTCACACATATATTGACATAATTTCAATGAATGAAATTTGTTTTGATATTCATGTATTTTATACTTCAGTATTTGCATTTACGAATAGCAAATATTAATAAAAAATCGCGTAGTAATAAACCAAACGTGCTGAAAAAAGCCTTTTTTTATATTATAGTTTCCTTATATTATTACCAATATGCGATGGTAATTTCAAAAGAACGAATCGAAATTAGAGTCTAAAGTTACGAGAATTCCTTCGCGGCCTATTCAGTGAAGAGCCCACAACAAACTCAGTCGGGTATCAGTTTTTATCATTATTATTATTAAAATACAATTTCCTTATAATTTATTCTATTAAAATCAAAGCAAACCCATTCTTATCTTTTAAATCATAGAATGATTTTTAATAAGCTTTATTCGCAATTCGTCCTATTTGCTATTAAAAAAATATATACATGTATATTGGTGTTGGTCATATAATTAGAAACAATATCAACGGTCCTTAATATTATTGTAAGATACTTCACCGCGATCGCTTTTATTTTGAAATTAAACATTAAATAGGACAATATGTACAAAGATTCATCATTTGTTAGAAAAACAATATAAATCTCATTACACAAACGCAGTTGACACATTACGTTACGAACAAACATTTTAATCAGTTTTAAGGTATGAATAATTATGAACAATAATGGCAGACTAATTAGATACAACAAAAGTTACTATTGTTTTTACAAAATAGCTACCATTAGTTATAATTAATATTTAGTGGCGTATCCCTTATTTTCAATAAAAGCAGTGCAAAGACGTGGCATTGATTCAACCAATTTCATACATTTTTCTATGAGGATTGAATTCCATGCTTCAAAAGATGCTTTATATAATTTCTTTGCTTTGATTGATGTTACGTTTGTTTGGTTGTCCAAGTGAACCGAAGGAACCATTGTGCTCAAGATATTTTTGTATTAGCATTAATCCATTGCACCTTCAATGTTCAGAACGGGTTCAACTCCACATCCGGAAAAGCACTTCCCAACCTCAACCCCCATTTTACAAGGGGCGTCTAACATAGCGTTTTCCTTGGGAATTTTTACCATATTTATTTTTTGTTTTATCTGAAAATAACACTTTTTTTCCGTGCCAATCTAAAACCCAAGTCCAATTAACACATTTTTTTAGCGAATAATAATCGCTTCTCTCGGGGTAAGAAGCGATACCTCTTGAGAGTTTCTTCCAAACAATTTAGCTTCCACTAATCTTCGGCGTTCAGTATTGACGAGATGTTTCTTGAGTGTTCAGGCGAAAAAACTTCATTGTTAATATTGTTGGAACTTTTAAATGGTTCTTTAAACGATTAGACTTTCTCCGGGAGAGTTTTTTCTTGGCCGAGCCTTCCTAAGAATATTTTCAACAGTTCCAAGTGTTTGATAATGATCAATTGCATTAAAAACTTCTTTTAAAGAAAAATTCAAAATGCTTAGCTGTTCTTCTGTACGTCCACTTATTATTTACAAGTAGATTACGCGTCACAACGTTTATTTATCCCACTTTGAATAAAATAAAATTCAGATTAAATTTCGAATTGCAGCCCAAATATAGAAAGAGCCGAGAAAGAAATGTTATTTAAAATTTTACAAAAAACAGGGTATGGATGCTTTTTTAAAATGTTTCTAATTAGGCGTCCAAGCGGCGAATAACAGAAAATAAACGCCTACAAAGTATAAGACTCATGTTGTAATTAAAAGTAAGATATGTTTTATATTTTAGTGGCTATACTATTACATCATTATTAATTATTAATTATATTTAATACTAATACTGATACTACTAATACATTTGTACGTTGAAGTTATAATTTCTTTTTACATATGAAGTGTTTCTAATTACATGTCCCACACTGTACGAGTATGTATACAACCCGTATAGGTTAGAGATTTAGTGGAGATATGGATAATTCGTTATATATCAGATAGAATTGTCTATCCAAACCATTCTGGAGTCCACCTGAAGACAAAAAAAATTAAACAAAAACGGTTCACCCGTTCAGTTACATACATACACACTTAATAAAATATATTAATATGTATATTCTATATAATCATATATACATACATAAAGCGATATCCAGGTATCTATTGCTCATCACGATATCTGTGGCACCATAAGGCGTATGTACTTGAAATTTGTATGTTTCTTATTTGTAAAACAATTTACCTAAATTGATGAAAATGCTACTCAAAAAGCAGTCTACGCAGACGAAGTCGCGGGCTCAGCTAGTATAGTATATTTAAGATTAAATAATATTCTTTTAATTTTAAACTATATCTCCATATAGACTTTACAAATTACAATCATCCGTGCGCATACTATATTTGACAAAGGAGTGCACATATTTAATATCATCATTTTCTTGCCCTTATCCCACTAGATGGGGTCGGCACAGCATGTTTCCTTTCGCCACTTCACTCTATCCGCTGTTATTTCTACATTCACACCCCTTACACACATATCCTTTCACACAGTTCATCCACACTTTTTTTGGTCGCCCTCTCCCGGCCCAGCCGCTAACCATCATATTTAGGACCCTCTTGCATACAAGGCTATCCTCCCTTCTCATGACATGTCCATACCAGGATATCCTTCCACTCCTTAAGTTATAATATATTTAATATACTATACACAGTTATAAATATTATCCACATTGATTTGTACAAATGTCTACAATACGTCGAAGGTACGGGAAAAATGATATTTTGAGTAAACGAATTGCTCTAATTTAAATTTAAATATAATAAACTAATATGATATTGTAATGATGATGGCAAAAAAATACAAAATATCCTGAGTTTGTTGTGGGCTCTTCTCAGGACAGGGAACCTTCGTAACTTTTTTAATTCGTTCTTTGATACTATCATCAGTTGAACACTAGACTAAGGGTATAGAAAATATATATTTGACTATTTCAAAAGTGAAGTAATAGGCCTACTTGAATAAAGATATTGTGACTTTGTTTTTCGATGTTTTATAACAAAAAAGATTTTCCTTATATATACAAACTTTAAAGCTGTATGTAATCTTATCTTTGATTATTTACACACAGAGACGTAGTTATTTAAAAACACAATAAGGAAGCTTTCGAAAATAGCGCAAAAAAAAAACTTAATCTATCCTTATCTTTCGCGTTTGTTTCGTCTATATTTAAATGGGAGTTATAAAGGACATAAAAATATAACGACTGGTGTTCCATTAAATCCCGTTATGTATAAAAGTTTTATTAGTCCGCAGTCTTTACTATTGCAGGCGGACACGGGGAGAGGGTAAGACGAGGAGGCGATCCCGCGGCCTACGTAGGTCGCTTAGGTATTCGCTATTAGTGCGTGCATCCCCTCCCGAAGCGCAGCTTTATGTACAATCTGCACCTCCTCTGACCCTACAATAAACGCAAGCAGTATAGACGGATAGCGCTTACTCAAGCTCTATTTCGCTATTGTAAATAGCATCACGTATTCACCTAGATCAGGGATTCTCAACCACTGTACCGCGGCACTTTTGTGTGCCGCCAAATTTCAAAAATGTTAATATCATTAAATTATATCATTTAAAAAGAAAAATATTTTTAAC
Source organism: Elymnias hypermnestra (assembly GCA_015832385.1). Classification (NCBI taxonomy): domain Eukaryota; kingdom Metazoa; phylum Arthropoda; class Insecta; order Lepidoptera; family Nymphalidae; genus Elymnias; species Elymnias hypermnestra. Next base: position 394,646 of record JACTOM010000008.1, on the reverse strand, counting down.
ATGAATATATATTTAAATCCACAAAAAAATAAATTATTTTATTATTTGCTTTGGAATGCATTTTTTCTTATTTCCAAATTATGATGAAGCGGCGTGCATAGCAATAGGAATATGTCTCAAGTCGGCGCACACTTGCCANATATATATAATATATGTGTGTGTGTGATTCGGTTTAATATTAAATTATTTGCATGTAGTGTCAATTAATAAATTTGTAAACTTATTAACTTTGGTGTACACCTATCCCCCGATTTACACGGTACTTGTTTTAGACGTTTTCGCTTTTACACGGTTTTCCAAATAAGTTTTTTTTTTGTTTTTATCGCACTCTACTAAATGATAGCCAAAATAGCTTTAAACATATTATTACAATTTTCCACATCTAATTTGTGTGAATTCGGATTTTCAGCAATAGCCAACATTAAAACTAAAAAAAGATCAAGATTGTTAAATGTAGAAGACGATATGAGAGTAGCATTGTCAATTTTACCACAAAATATAAATGAAATTATCAAAATAAATCAAGCTCAAATCTCAAATTAAAAATATTTTTATTATTAGCTTGTAATTAATCCATTAGTCTAATTATTGTAGTATATATCAGTTTATTTAGTATATTTAAAATTGTTGTCATAAATTATTTATGCAGTGTGTTGTAGTAAATAAATATTTTTTATATTTTTCTTTGTGTGCCGCCAAATTTTGTAATCGTTAAATATGTGCCGCAACAAAAAAAAAAGTTGAGAATGACTGACCTAGATAGTTCAAAAATTATTTAGGTAGGGTCAATTTTAAATATCGTAGGGGGTGCCAAAACTATCTAAAACATAGCTATAAAAACCATTCTTGGACAAGAAGGCGGTAAAATCCAAAGCTACATAATGTTTGTGAGTCTACATTTCTTCATTCTGTATTGTTCTGTCCTACATTCCTATTTAACAAATTGTTTATAGTAGAAGTAAAACATTTTTAGGCGCTTAAGGGTAATAATTTTACACACGAAACGCGTGATTAGTGTCACGAAGATGTGCAGCGTTGTTAATGCTAATTTGTTTGAAGGTTTCATTAGGTAGGAGAATTTTAATGTTTTAATGATAATTAAAATCAATCTAAAGTTTTAAATTTGCATAAATATAAACAAGACATAAAAATTAGTTTGCCAAAGAAGTTTCACTTCTGACATGTGTATGCACGGACTTTTAATAAAAATAATTAAATCTCTAATGTGTTGTTTAAATCTAATGCATCCTCACATGAGAGATGAGGGGTCAAAAAACAATTCTTATTTTAATAATGAATGACCCCACTATAGCGACGAAGAAAAATGATGATATTGCGCGTTCAAAATTAAAAGAGCGTGCGTACAACACACACATGTCAGAAGTGAAACTTCTTTGCCAAAGTAATTTATAAGACTTGTTTATACAAATCTTAAAACTTTAGAAGGAAGTTTTCACTTCAATAAAATAAACCACTATTTCGAATTAATTTCATTAAAAAAATATCTGAATACTAATAAAAAATTTTAAAAAAATTGTTAGAAGCGTCAACATAAAAGATTCAACATGAACACTAGAGTTTAAATATTAAGACTTGGATGCCATCTAAATATTACTCTTAATATTATGAAAGCGAAAGTAATTATGTATATACGTCAGTTTCCTACCTAAACCACTGTATGTGTATATTTTAGACGAATTTTTGTTTTAATTTTAGCTACTTTTGAGAGAGCTTTCATTAGATGGCGCTAGAGACTATTCGTCGCATGTTCGTACGGGTTGCAAAATAATAAATAGTTGAAAAAACTATAGGAACTATAGGAAGAAATCAAGTGATGCGCCACTACAAATTTTATAAATTTTTGAATTTCATTTGATATCTAAAACAGTATTCGATTAATGATTGAAAGCTTCAAAACATAGTTCTATCTAAAAATAACAAAAGCGGTAAGAGGAGTTGAAAATTAATATCACAACAGTGGTATCGGTATCGACCACCTAAATGTTTTGGTTATACTGATGGTATACTGGCTATTCCTACATACATCAAATGTATGAAATTGAAATCTTTAAACAATGACATATTGAGCTACGGACATGCGTGGCCTGCTTTGCTGGTATGATAATATAATGCTAATGGTACAATTCGATATAAATAATGGCCTTAGGGTTGCCTTTGTATAAGTTGCTAACGTTTTGGCCAGGTGTTGCATCGGAACATCGGAAAGCATTGATTTGATTTGATATTATTCTTTCATTTTATTGTATTGAAGTTGTTTAACGTACAAAATTATTATTAGGTTACACTAGAAAATTCATTCAACACTGTACGAGCTTATATGTATACAATGTATTCTATTTCATTAGTAATACAATTAACCATGATACCATTGTATATAAACTTAACATATAAAAATAAAAGTAATTAAAATGCGTCATCAGAGGCAAAGTGGGTGAGTGCCCATAAGGCAGGCAGCGTTACCTCTTTGGGCAGCGATACTTTACGCTGTCCGTAGTACCCCGGCCTGTAGGGTCACTGGTGAAATCAACTAAGCGAGATAAAATTTCTTCAAAAAAATTTTTAGTCCTCAGCTATACTTTACTGTACGAGCTATAATAAAGATGGTGAATTTTGGCATATTATATTCTATATATTAACATTTGACACACTCAAGGCTTAATGGTGGTAGAGCGAATTTAAAAAAAAACTAAACTATCTAAAAAAAATTTACGTTTTCATAAAATGCTCTGTACAAGGTATTGATTAAAATATTTACAACTTACAAGGTTATAATATTAATTACAATCTTAGAGTATTATCACCTGTCGTACTGATGAACTTACCTTCTGACGTACTGTCATGAAAGCTCAATCAAGGGCTAACCTGAAAGCACTAAAAAGATACGCAGCAGCATTCAAAGTCCAAGACAAGACCTGATGTAATTAAGGACAATTTATGATCTTTTATTTAAAGATTAAATAAAAGATCATAAATTGTCTATCACATTATAACCCTGTTATTCTCCGAAATGGCTGGGCCAATTTTGACGGGACGGTCACATCACTGATTTCTTGGGGAATAATACAACCTACTTTTATCCTGTCCTTCTCTTTCTACGGGGACAGAAATATCCGAAGTCGGGTAGAATATAATAAAACAACAGGTTGATAAACGTTGATCATAGTTATTTAAGATACAATGAACGGGCGGACAAGAGAATTGACAAAGACAACTAAAATTTTGTTGTAGCCCCAGCTTCACTATAAAATACAACTAAATTAGTTTATTGAAAGATTTCTTACCAGGTACTTATAGTTGCATATACTCATCTAACGACTTAGCGTTGGGGGCTGCAAACAATCAGATGTACTTCGACCCTCGTGGGTCTTTTATTAACGCCCTACCTATAGGCTTCCCCGTAGTTTCTTCCAAACAAACACTGTTGGTTACAAAGTTTTTTGGGTTAAAGTATCCTAGTCTATATCATATGCATATTAGTTATTCACAAGAAATCTTTACGACCCTTACTATGTACGTCACAATATTTCGGGAACTCTCGACATGAGATAAAAGTAACGACTTAATATATTACTCCCACTCAAGCTAATTCTAAGCTAGACACTAAACTTTATGAAAACTGTTAACAAGAGTAATGTGAAATTATTGATATTGAAAAACTTTTAAATCTGTTAATTTCAAGCCTGCCTCCTGAACTTTTGTTAATCCAACTTTTTTATTAGAGACCAGAGATATACATATATGAATAGTTGTGACAACATGGCGTAACTTTCCGTTGTTACCTAGTGTTGTGAGCAATTTAAGCTAAAAGCTGCTTAATAAGTTTTTTTGATTTTTGAAGTAATCCCAGGTGATAAGAATACTGTTTAAAACCTAGTAAACGATCAAGAGTAACAGTGCATTAAAATCGTTATGGCATTTTGTAAGTTGCTAAAAGGTTTATTTTCAATTAAATAAAAGTTGTATAAAAATAATCTAAATTTAGTCATTTAATAGAACTTTACAAAACCTTATGAAACTATATGATTTAATTAAATAAGCATTGTCATATCACTATTAAAAGATAATAGTCTATAATAAATAAGCTCGGTGATACAAAACGTTATAATTTTACTAAAGCTGGATATAACTCCCTCAAAAGGGTGAAACAGAGTTCGTAATGTTACATAGGAGAGTATTAACGACGAGCGTGAATAATATTTTAGTGTATAGGAAGTTCTCCCTGTTTGTCATAAAACAATGTAGAAAGCAATGTTTAAAACTTTGTTTTAAATTTAAAACTAAATTTATACACCACTATGTGCAACAGATTTAGGTCTTGTTTTTAGCTACTAAATTATTTACTACATTTTGCTATTATTTCTTTCCGATCTGATAAAATAATTTTCTAATTTATTTAAATTTTGAATAATCAAAGTTTAAATTTTCCTTCACCTATATAAATAAAAGCACCAAAATCAATATCAATTACCACTAACTAGTTTTAATATAATTTAACGTTTACGTCAACGTTTTATATAGCATATTGTAACATTACACGGTTATATTAGAAACTATGACGTTCAATTTTGTTTTTAACTGTTGGATGTTATTTCTATTACGTGTTATAGAAGTAAATGTTTAATTAGACGAAACTTCAAATTTTTGCATTCGAAAATATTTATTGAGTTTTACACATGGGCAATCATATGTCGCAGCAAGTAGAGTTGGATTATTCGACGGCTTGAGATTTTATTTTCTGGATAACCAAGGATATTTAGCAAACTATAAATTACGTTTTTGCAAAAACATCGTTTACTGAGACCTTTTGTATAATTAAATTATCGAATTGTTTATATCAAGTTCAATGGAGCGCATTTATTTATATGGGTTTTTAATTATATGTATAGTCTTTGACAAAATAAACTTTAATAATGTTCACACTTTTAAATTAAATTGATTGTACTTCGACCGCTGGACGACTACTACCGTTTACAATGAATAAGATTATAGATTATTAAAGCTAAAATTTCAAATACACAATGTATTTGAAATTTAAGGACATTTTAACGTCCTAAGAATGTCCTAAAATTAAAATGTTCAGCTTTCTTATTACGATAAGTGATGGGCATCCGACTGAAATTAGATCTAAGGGGTCGTTGGTCCAGTTGGCAGGGGTGTCGCAAGGCTTTGGATACACACCACGAAGTGCTGAAGCGACGACTCGACGTCTCCTTGATAAGATTATATGGCGCTGTTTACATTCAGCACTTCATTCTGTAATAAATACATGAAATTTGTCGATTGCGTCGCAAGTTATATTGAAATCAGGGTTTCCAGGTATGATTTCAAATGCTGATGGTCTAACGATAACAAACACATTATTAATTTTCGTCCTTATAAATTTCGATATACAAGAAGTTGGGACGCAGATAAAGGCTATTTTGTCTAAAAAAAATTGAAGGGTAACAAGCAAAAATTAAAATTTGTATCAAAAACCGTAGTTTTTTAAGGTAAATCTGCGATTGGTAAGTGTTCCCTGCTAAAAAATTGAAAAGGATGTTTCAAAGTCAATTTTTAAGGTTTCTAGAGTACAGGTGGCAACTTCTATTATCCATATTAAACACGAAATAATGGCGTCGGATTTTATAAGAGATTTGTAAGCTGATATTGGCTACTTTTTATGCCAACACTTAATAAGTGTATGCGCAATTACAAAATAATGAGCCACATTGAGCCTTATCAGAGCATGGTTGGCTGTACTAGTTCTAAGAGTATAATTTAGTATGTTACTCGCAATAATAGATACAAAACATTCCATGTTCCAGTTTGTTTTAAGACTCATATCATTCTTCCTAAATTACAAATTTTGTCATATCAATGGGTCCTATCTATAAGGCCCATTGTTCAGATTAAAAACGATTTCGTAGAAACTGTTTCACTTAGATTTATATTTATACAGCAAAATATTAGAAGAAAAGGACTTTACTAAGTTTGGCCACGGCTTTTTTATGTTTTCTTATTGTAAATATTTAGAACTTAAAACAGTTGAATGTAAACCTAGCTGCTGTACGAAATCACGGTAGCTTATTATTATCTGCCGGTGATCTAATTCTAAAGTCAGACTTGTTGCTTGCTTATTGAATATTAAGCCCACTTTGATTAAGTTAGATCAGCATTCAACAGCACTTCATTCTGCTGGTTGAGGATTATTGGCTGAGAAACGAAAAGGTATATCTAATTAATAGGTAATTTGGGGCTCTTGATCCGCCTAGACAAGTTTAAATTACACCTGTAGATATATTGCTTTATGAAAACCTTAACTATACCTCATGTAAAGAAGGACTAATACCTTTTTAACGGACTTCAAAAACAGGAGGAGGTTATCAATTCGTCTGTATTTTTTTTTATGTTTGTAACCTCATCGCTGACACCGACTCCAAATATAACAATACGAATAACACTATAAAAGAATACGCAATTATTTCTTATTATTTGTAATTCTATTTTGAAGGCGGTTCTTTTTTTGTTAAAATTTTTATTTATTAATATAAAAAGTGAATGTATATCATATAACTTACGAAACAAAAACAAACTTGTTATAAATTCTAGTAGGCTGCATAAAATTAACAAGTCATTTAAGGGTAACTGTATTCGTTTCTATAATAAACTCCCACAAGACGTTCTAGAGATGTCAATAAATTAAAAGTCTTTGTTAAAAGAAAGTTGATAGAAAAGTCATAATACGACTTTTAACTTTCTTGCAACTTATAATACAAGTTGCAAGATTACTTAAACGATTGAAACGCGTGGAAGTGAACGAACTGCTCTAATTTGAATTGAAATATATTAAACTAATATGATATTCTAATGATGGTAACAAAACAACAAAATACCCGACTGAGTTTGTTGTGGGCTCTTCTCAGGGCGTGTAGGAACCCTCGTAACTTTAGATTTTAAGTCGTTCTGGAGTAGCATCATCAGACGTACATTAGAATTAGTGTGAAAAAGAAAAAAACAAATATATATATATATAATTTGACGATTCAAAAGTGCTGTAATATGCCTACTTGAATAAAAGATTTGTTCGATTTGATTTATCTTTGTAAAAATTTATACATTGTAATATTAAGAATCTTTTAATCAATCTTTTCTATTCAGTTACATTTAACTTGCGATTTTACTTCGAATAGAAGGTCTGCTCAGAATTTATTTACTTCTGTAATACTATTATGCAAAAATTATGACAATGAAATTATTTTATTTTGCTGAACTTATCTCAACTATGGACAAAGAATAGGTTTCGTTTTTATTTATAAAACTTTTTATTGCTGGTTGCTTTTTTTAACAGAAGTGAACTCTTTTGTCATATATGTAACATAAGTATCAAATACATGACTCCATATTTTACCTATATATTTTTTCCTCGTCGGGAAATCCTGCCTATGGGGAATGCCTATGGGGAAAGGCGATACGGGTTATGCTGGACGGTACCAGCTAAAACCAGAAGGTGCTTCTCCTTACGTTTCTTGGCGAAAGAACGGGATTGGGATACATCTGCGCTCCTCAATGTTATGCCCACAGGGCTCGCCTCTCCTTCTTGCTATTCTGGTGGCATACCACCTTTCCACCGTAAACATATACACGCTGACCTGCTCAACTTTGTCCTACTTCCGATTAAGATTCGCAGCAACAAATCTAAATAGTTGGACAAATGACAGACGGAATTGCATCGGTTTTAAAAAAGTGATGTGTGGACGAGAGCCCCGAGCTTTTCATCCCAAATATCTTGTCAATCTCAATTGCAATCTGCCACCAATTATAATCTTTCCCTCTTTATATTATCGGCGTCATCGTCATAACTATGGACGTGCACCGCTTAACGTAGGTCCTAATGATGCCTACTGGACCGAATCTTGCGCCGCCTGACCTTTGGCCCCCAAAGTATATCGGATCGTCGGACTATGTGCGCCGCCCATTTCTACTTCAGCTTCTACTCGTAGGGATATGTCGGTAACTTTGGTCCTTCGATGGATTTCCTTATATATGATTTCATCGCCTAAAAATACTCCGAGCAAAACCCTATCCATTGCCCACTGAGTGATTAAACTTTGAAATTAGGCCCATAGCCAGCGTCCACGTTTTAGACTGGAAATCGCTGGAATTACGCACGTTTGAAGGTCTTCATACACAGGCAGTTTCAATGAAAATATCTCCTGTAACTTTACAATTAAGTGGGACTCGGACGACTTTTATCATATTAGAGTTTTGACGGCCTCCCTGGCGCAGTGGTGCGAGTACTCGTTTTGCTAGCAGAGGTCCCGGGTTCGATCCCTGGTATGGTGAATGTAGGACGCTTCGGCCGCAGCTAGTTACCACCCTATCAGCAAAGACGTGCCGCCAAACAAAGAGATTTGTGTTGCGATACTTTGCTGTTTAAAAACCATAAGAGGCATGTCGCCTCTTGTCAGATTAGCGTGCTTCCACCTTAGACTGTATCATCACTTACCATCATCACAGTCAAGCAAGTACAATAAAATAGCAATGGCCGTGCGACGTATTTTTCTACAGAGTTATGTAACTGAATATATCAGTCCGTACCGCCTCGTCGTCCTGAATAATATTATGGTGCTTATGCAAATTTCGCGTATCTAGTTATTTAAGATTGATATTTAATTTTTAAGCAACTGGTTGCGAATTATCTTTAAACCGTCTGGATAATATACAATACTACTACTAATGCAGTTTTAGCGCTCTATATTTAATTGACGAGTTCACCGCAATGATGGAGGTAAATTATAAATGCCCTGGAACTGGTTGACTCTTTTAAATCTATATATTAAATATAAACTCTTTTACTACTATCTAGGAAAATATTATAGGCGATCCGCATAGCAATACGATTCAAGAAAATAGACAAGTGTCTTTTTACATATCCCCCTCTGATATATAATAGTTCCAAAGGAACAAGAAAAAGAACATACATACATACATAGCATCACGCCTCATTCCCATAAGGGTAGGCAGAGATAACATCCTTCCACATGCCACGATCCTTGCATATCTCCTTCGCTTCTTTCATTCTCATTAAACCTTTCATACAAGTTCGTCGGTTTAGAGTACTCTTGACCTGGCCGTTATTTAAAATGTCCTGGATTTGGTCCAGGAACGTTCGCCTTGGTCTTCCCCTTCCAACTTTCGCATTCACTCTTGACTCATAAATCCTTTTTGTCAGTCTCCTTTCATTCATTCTCTCTACATGCCCAAACCATCTAAGCATACCTTTCTCAATTTTAGTCACTACGTCTTCTTTTATACCACAACGTTCTCTTATCACACTATTTCTCACTCTGTCACTCAGTTTTAATCCACTCATGCTTCTCAACGCTCTCATCTCTACCGCATTTATTTTACTTTTGTGATTCTTCTGCCATACCCAACTTTCACTACCATACATAAGTGTTGGCACCAACACTCCAGCATGCACTGCCAGTCTAGCCCTTTGAGACACCATCTGGCTATTCATAAAAGCATGCAGAGCACCATTTACCATATTCCCTGCATTCACTCTCCTTTCGATATCACTTTCACATGTTCCATCTTTTGTAAATTTAGATCCCAAGTATACAAATTCTTTCACCTCTTCCACTTGTTCCCCATCTATCAAAATATTGCCATTCATCATAGATTCATCTCGTTCAAAAAGCATAACTTTCGTTTTGTTTACATTCACTTTCATTCCTTTCCCTTTCAAAGCTTCATTCATAATATTTAGCATCTCCTGAAGCTCGTTAGCGGATGACGCAAGTATTACTTGATCATCAGCGTAGAGTAAACATTTGATGAGTAATTCATTCATTCTTAACCCATACATACATTCTTTTAAATCTGTCAAACATTTATCCATGAAAAGGTTGAACAGCCATGGTGACGCAACACATCCCTGTCGAACACCTCTTTCGACAGGAAACCACTCCGTGTACGCTCCGTTTATTCTGACACAGGCACTAGAACCCTCATAGAGAGACTTCAATGCTTAGATCAGACAACCGCTCACCCCATACGTAGATAACGTTGACCACAGCTCATTCCGCCAGAAAAAGAAAAAGAAGACTGTTACAATTTTAAATAATTCTAATTTGTTCTTCATCTGTTTGAGAGCCATACTAGTCACGTACAGTTTGACGCCCGGGTTGTCTTCAGTGTAGTGTCGGGTTAATTTGGCTCTGGGATCTACAGCCAAATAGTCGTTAGGATGCAGATGAAGAATAACAAGGCACCAGGTGATGACGGAATCACAGCAGAACTCCTGAAGGCGGGTGGAAAACCGGTACTCATAGTCCTTCAGCGAATGTTCAACACCTTATTGAAGAACTACAGACCTATCGCGCTATTAAGTCACGTCTGCAAACTGTTCTCGAGAGTCATTACGAATCGTCTCGTTAGCAGATTTAACGACTTCCAGTCCCCCGAACAAGCCGGATACCAAAAAGGCTTCAGGTACATACACTACATATTTTCGCTGCGGCAGATTATACAGAAGTCCGAGGAATATAATCGGCCACTTTGCTTGGCGATCGTGGACTATGAGAAAGCCTTCGATTCGGTGGAAACGTGGGCCGTGTTGAAATCTTTGCAGAGATGTCGAATCGACCACCGGCATATGCACGTGTTGAAGTGTTTGTACGAATACGCCACCATGTCAGTCCATATACACGACCGTCTATCCAACTGCAGCGTGCACTGCGACAGGGAGATGTTATCTCCACGAAACTCTTCACCGCGTAGCCAGAAGACCTTTTTAAGCTGTTTTGAGTGGAACTATCAATATCAATGGCGAGTACATACATCACTCATCTACGGTTTGCCATACAATGCTCCACCAGGTGGACTTAAAATGAACATGGATAAGACAAATTGTCTAAAATTCATGTACCGCCTCACCCATCCATCCTTGAGAACTCGGCTCTCGAAATTGTTGACGAGTACACATAACTGGGACATATAGTCCAGCTAGGTAGGTCCAATTTCGAGAAGGTCAACCGCCGAATCCAACTCGGTTGGGCAGCGTTCGGGAACCTACGCCAGATATTTTCGTCCGATATCCCTCAGTGCCTGAAGACCAAAGTCTTCGAACAGTTCGTGTTGCCAGTGATGACCTACCTTTCTGAGACGTGGTCGCTGACTATGGGCCTCATGCGGTAGCTGAGAGTCACTCAGCGAGCGATTGAGAGGGTTATGCTCGAAGTTTCTCTACGCGATCAAATCAGAAATGAAGACATCCGTAGTAGATCCGAATCTAGAACCTGAAGTGGCACTGGGCGGGGCACATAGTCCGAAGGACCAATGGACGTCGGGGGCCGAAGGTTCTGGAGTGGCGACCACGCACAAGATGAACCGATGATATAAAGAGAGTCGCCGGTAGCCGCTGGAGCGAGGCGGCGCAAGATCGGGCCTTGTGGACGTCATTACTTGAGACCTATGTCCAGTAGTGGTGATCCATCGGTTGGCGACAACGACGACGACGAATTCTAATTACTAAAAACTTCCAATTTCACTTGCAGCAGTCTTTTTCTTATTTCTTTGACACTTTTTGAACGGGGATTTCAAGAATATAAGTAGTTAACCTTTTTTAACCAGCCTATTGCACAGTAAGGCTTTTGAGTATATCTACTATACTTCGACTCTATAAGTCGAACCGTCTCTATTTTATGTATTACAAAAACCAAATGACTAAATTATAATATAAAGTAGTAGTAATTTTTTTCAATACTTTTAATAACATTACTTTGCATTGCAAGTAGAAGAAAAGCGTCACGATAGATGACTCGCAGTTTGGATAAAATTGCGACTTTGTACAAGATTTTTAATGAATATTGTAATATTTGCTTTCTATACAAGTAATGTGTAAATATTCTTTTGTTACTATACGTAAGTATATCGCCGACCCCTAATTAGTGAATAATATTTTCCATTATCAACTGTCGGCTGGATGAAATCGCTGCTGTAGCGATAAAGCCGCCGCTTATGCAAATTTATATTGTTTCCCAGTTAGTTTTTGAACTTCTTTAGGCGCATGAGGGTAAAATTTTTAACGGATGAAACGCGTGATTAGCGTCACAAAGATGTGTAGCGTTTTTTTATGACAATTCGTTTGAAGGTTAGGTAGTTATAATATTTAGAAATAACAGGTGGCATTTTAATTTACCATACTAACATTAATGAAATATAAAATAAACACATCAAAATTCAGTTTTCCATATTTTAAACTGGAAAACACAATTTAATTAATAACTTTTAATATTGACAAAACACACGTGGCTTTTTTATTTACAATTCGTTATTCGGGATTTCATAAATTATTTGTACTAATTTTCGACACTTTTAATATTATAATGACAATTAAATTGATGTTAAATTCCTAACATATCTTCCTCTTTCGCTCCCTCTAAATATTGGAAGTCTCTAAAGTTTTAGATTTGTATAAATAAGACTTAAAAATGAGTTTGCCAAAGAAGTTTCACTTCTGACATGTGTACCTTGTGCGCACGCACTTTAAGTTTTATTTTTACCTGTATAATATGACAAATTTCTTTAAAAATAAAATTGAATTGTCTGTGTTGTAAAAATAAGTTTTTTTATGGTATACATAAGAGAGTTTACCCAGTATGCTGTGAGCCAAGGCAAAACGATTTCGAATTTGGCTCGTCCTTGCTGCTGTCCCATAGATTTTGGCGTGTTTAATTACATCCAAGAGTTATTAATATAATAAACTCGACGTCAAAAAAATCGCACCTTTTGAAATTTTGACTTCAAGCAACTATAAAGCCTATTTCATCTATGGTAAGATATAAGTGTGTGGCCTCACTTTAAAGGTTTTCGAATCATTTAAATAATAATAAAACAGTGACAGTGATTACAAAGCATATAAAAAACATTTTTCATGAAAAAAGGAAAAACATTTATTCACGCCAAAATTACTTAATTTAGTTAATCTAAAAACTTAACAAAATTAAAAAATACAGTAAAACAAATTCTTAAAACTGAACTTAGAACCTAGTGTTACCTCCCTTAGCCCTAATTACAGCCTCCATGCGATCCTTCATTGACCTCACGATGCGTTCTTGAGGAAGGTCACTCCACTCCTCGACGACGGTGTCAAGCTCTTCAAGGGTGGCACGGGCAGTATCACGAGACCGCACCCGGCGTTTCAGATCATCCCAAAGGTGCTCTATGGGATTCAGGTCAGGACTTCTCGCTGGTCACTGCATCACGGGGATCCCAACCTAATTCAGGTAGTCCCGAACAATGATTGCCGTATGGGAGCGGGCGTTGTCGTGTATGAATGTGAATTCAGGCCCGACAAAACCAGCATACGGGACCACCTGGTCCTCCAGTATCTCTGTGATGTACCGATGACCAGTCAGTGAACGACGTGCACCTCCAGTGTAGGAGACGCACACAAGGTTGGTTTTTCCTTGGACTGAAATTCCGCCCCAGAACTTGCAGAATCCTCCTCTGTAGCTGACGGTTTCTTCAAAGCAGGCCTGTGAGTACCATTCCCCCTGCCTCCTGTACACTCTTCTACGCCTATTATTGCAGAAAAGGCATACCCTAGTCTCGTCGGAGAAGAGGACAGACTTCCATTGGTCGAACGTCCAATCCACGTGATCTCGGGCAAACTGAAGTCTGACTCGCCTATGCTCTGCTGTCAAATAGGGGCCAGTAGCAGCCCTACGGGCCTGGATTTTCTTCTCTCGCAACCTTCTTCTTATTGTGGAGACGCTCACCGACGTCCTCCGAGCTGTTCGGAGCTGCTGTTGCAGCTTAACAGCGTTGGAAAATCGGTTACGCAAAGACGTCGACACAATATAGCGGTCGTCTCTGTCGGAAGTGCAACGTCGTCTTCCGGATCCATGCGTCCTGATGTAGCCTCCAGTGGGATACTCGTTTCACCCGGAAACGGCTTATGTTGAGTTGTCGAGCAACATCAACTTGGCGTAGTCCTGAATGCAGTAGTGCTACCACTTGAGCTGTTTCTTCTGCCGTAGTATCCAATTTTCAGGGTTTTTTTCTAACTGAAGCTGTTCAGGTGTGACTTCTGTGATGTCTGAATAGCTAATGACCCATAATTAATTTGTACTCCCCCCCCTTTACTCGTGTCCAAGGTGGCACAAGTAGTGAGTCCTCTAATGAACTTTTGTTTTTACAGAAAAGAATGATACGAAGAAGAATGAAGAATTGTGGTTTCAAATAGTATTAATTTTGGTAGGGTACAATAAATAAGTTAAGAGTATTATTCGCTTAAGTCAAAATTTCAAAAGGTGCGATTTTTTTGACGCCGAGTGTATATTATATCATTTAAGTTTCGTATTTTGTCAGCTCATAAGCGAAAATAGTCACTTTTCCCTAATTCTTAGCTTGCTTTATTTAATGTTTTTTTTCGTATGTTCTACTCCTCTACAAGTTGTGTAAATTCCTTTGCAAGTATACTTTGCACAATTTAAATCCTGCTTAAGTATAATTAAACGTCACAATGTAGCAAATTGAATTACATTGCAGCTGTACATGAGAATAACTAGATATTCAACAAGTTTTAAATGAAGAAAGTTACATTTGTAGAAATGTCATTACGGTACCGTTGTAATTTTCCCCTCAGCTAAAAAATAGGTTTATTTACTAAATTAGTAAAATTTAATAAATACGTCTATCTGGGTTCAATTTGAGAGGTAGGATAGTTCTGGGCCGCATACATAAAAAAAAATAGAAAATAATTTTAATATTCAATTATTTTGCATATTATTTTCTATACAACGTAAACCAAACAATAAACCACTTGTTTTGAAAGTGAGATCCTATTGCGTATTTAGATAAAGGGATTAAAGGATATTAAGAGATGCACACAGTGCTTAGTAATTTTTTTATTGTTGACTGGCACATATTTGGTTGATAGGGTTGCAACACCTAGACGGTATAGAAAACACCACAAGTCCTACTATGAATCAAACTCTACGCATACAAACTTTTTTAAATTACGCGAGCAAGGTCGCCAAGATAGAACATATTAATCTTTCTAGTTATTGAATGATTTGGAAGATTGTGCATAGGAATTAAAATAAAGTATCATATGTCATGGATAGGGTCTATAATTGTTTTTGCATTATTTTAGTTATATAAGCCGCGACTTGCCATGAATTCATTAACAAAAACATTTTCAAGCCGAAATTGCCGCGATTCAAATCGGATCAAGTCTCCTCGTATATTTAAGGGCATGAGTAACATGAGAAGCATATAAAATAAGCCAATGTAAAGTGCCCTATTGATGAAAGCAAGTTGATATGGAGCTGAGCGCAGGCATATCGGGTTACTCATTAATATATAAACAAAGGATTGTTCGCGAACATAGAAAGCTAGGAAAGAAGAATCCCACAATCCCTGAGACATTATAATCGTGAAATATAGCGGTTGCCACGCCTCCCCGTACCAAGCATTTAATTTATTTTGCTCAAGATAGACAGAGACAAGAGGCAAGACGCCTGTCAACTTTGCAAGTTACATGCTCATTTGGAGTCTATATTTTACGTGGTAATGCTCTTATTTGTTTTGCTATTAAATGGGCTTAGATGAAGGTGAAGGTAAATATGTCAATATTAAGCATACTACGAAAGTGTACGTTTCTAGAAATCTCAAAACTTTTTATCTTGTTATACCAGGATGTCGTAACCTCTTAATAGAGAAGCATCATTATATTAGCCTCTGCGTGACTTTCGACACTCACTGTTCGAAGACTTTGGTCTTCAGTCTGTGAGCGATATTGGACGAAAAGATTTCTCATAGCTTGCCGAACGCTGCCCAACCGACTTCGATTCGACGGTTTACCTTCTCGAAATTGGACCTGCTGACTGGATTATATGTCCAATGAGGTCATCAAGATTGCATTCAGATCTCCCAGAGTCTCTACAATATTGACCAGGTCATCGGCAAACCGAAGACGATGTCCTCGCTGTTGATGTTGATGCCTAACCCTTTCCGCTCCATAAGCCTAAAGAGGTCTTTCAAAGCCGCGGTAAAGAGCTTCAAGGAGTTGATATATCCCTGTCGCACTCAACGCTACAAGCCCTTCCACGTGAACGGAACAGTTTGTAAAGAACTGTGGACCCGTAATTCTTCTGTAAGGAGTTATCTCCTTTCTTGAACAACTATCTTCGGTATAATCTTAGGTTAGTTTGGCACGGGGATCTTTAGCCAAACTATCACAGGTTTTTAGCCAAACTATCACAGATGTGTTTAACTGCCTATAGAAACTCTCAACCCCTCAACTCTCAGAATCTCACTTCGAGATGAAATGAATTAGCCGTTAAAGATCCTTAGCCGCGTGAACTGGCGCTGACCAATAGAAAATCTCATTCAAACACTTTCGAGCCTTTATTACGTCAGATACCATCTTTAACTCGCTCGGTATTCAAGTGTCGCAGATCATGATTTGTGATTTAGAGATCTACCATATTCGTGTCTACCATAGAATTTAAAGTATTTCCATGTCATAACTCATAACTCATGAGAATAAGTCTATAGTGTGAGAATCTTTTGGTTAGCTTTGTACGGGGTTTATAGAATTTCAACCCAATTGTATGGACAGTCTCCACTAGCCTATTGTATAACTCATCCACAGTTTATTCACTCCTTAAGGTAATCAAAGTGGATTTGAAGCTCTTAGTTGAAATCTCTCGGTGTTTTGGATGTAAGCTCGAGCGAATCTGAGTGTTGACTTCACTAGTTTGTACCGTTCTCGAACAGCTTCAATAATCAAAGTGCCTTGCTATACGGTGATCGCTATCAGTGTTCACTTTATTGATCACTGAGACTTATTATTGAATATATTCCGCTTCGTAGACATGATGAAGTCAAAGTCGTTCCTCATGGTGCCATCGGGACTAAGCCAAATCCGATGTAGTCGTTTTCTGACAAATGGAAGTTCATCATCTAACTTTCTCAAGTATCTAACTTTATAGTATGTAGTACTTGAGTTTTTAGGTGTATGATGTAACTAGCTATAAGTATAATTGTGTAATTTAAAAACACCTTAGCATAGTTTTAGTTGTTGTTCTAACATGTAATTATGTTGCTAGTTCATAAGTTATAAATAAATCATGTAGATGCCTTCTCCATGAAATCGGCCAGCATTTGATCTCTCTCGTTCCTTTGCCCATATCCAAATTGCCCCACTTTTAACTCTGTCCCGCTTCTTACGTCGAGTAGTTCGTTTAGTAATGATAGTAAAGAAAATGTGGACTAAATTTGGATTAACAAGTAAGAAGACATAACAACATGAGGTTACGTCACGAATACGTGTGCAAAGCGGTCTCGCTGCGGATCGATGAGAGTATAGTGAACAAAGAACTGTGAAGCCGCAAATATATTATCTATTTACCTTGCAATGCCCTGCGATTTCAACCGCGTAGATTCCGATCTTGTGGCAGTGGAAAGTTTACTAAGTTGGACTATAGATTTATTTTCATTAAGCTTTAGTTCACTCTGTTTTGAATTATTTACATTCATAATCTAATCAAGTCAAAGATTCTACTTTCCAGACGAATAATATGTCTAATTAATACATTTTTAAAATGGTAAAATTAATACATTTATGTAGAAAGTCCAACATTAGCAAATTTAAAAATATGTATTGAAAAATGCTTGATTTCAAGGTTAAGGAATTTTTTTTATGGCACCAGTTATTTGAATGGAATATCCGATTCTATTAATCTTATATTTGCAGGTATTGAAACGGTCTTTAATAAAATTTCATTTAATAGGATAACATTTGTTATAGGTACGAATAATATGGTTTGATTATTGTTACAAGTCACAACTAAAAATATAAATAAGCCCATATGCTATAAAGTGGGCACGGCTTAAACAAAACACGTCAAAAAATAAGTTAATCGCGTCAATAAGTCCTCGGTAGACTTCGCCAGTTAACTCTTTTAACTAGTATGAAATTAATGAAGCCTTCCCAAACGACAGTAGAGTTACCGTATACCGACTTATCACTCTTCGAAGAGCTTTTTAACTCTACTCGCATAAAGAAAAAAATATGTAAATCTAAATATATCATAAACAGGTGGAACACTTTTGGCGAACCAGTTACTACCCCTAACAGCAGATGTAGCAGCCAAGAAAAAAAGACGCTGCATAGAAACCGTCGAGGCCAATTACCCCTTACTAGATCCGCGCTCTCCTATCTTAGATTACAATCACCTACCATCAGGTGATCTCGCCATCAAGCGCTAACCACTCAGTAATAAAAAAATCTGTGTCAATAAATATTACTTTCATTGCTGACAGGTTAGCACTTCACTGCAACGACATCTGATGGTAACTGATGATTTAAACTATCGCGGTAAACTTTCATGAGAGGAAATTTATCTCTTATGGTTTCTACACCGCAACATACCGGTACGAATTTTTATTGGCAGTGAGTCTTTCCTGTTAGGGTAGTAACTAATCACGGTCGAAACGCCAGTCCAAACTCAAAAGAAATTAAATATTGCTTTTTCTAAATTAGCCCTGTCTGAAATCGAGTCCAGGACTTCTGTTACCAAAGCGCGTATCCGCATCAATGCTCCAGCGAGGCTATAATTTTGACGTTTGATTCAGCATAACTATCGCTAGATCCGCAAATATGTTGGCTGCATTGTATTAGTTGGAGAGTTCGCGTGTAAAAGATTGTAACACCGTTTTGAGCAGTGACGCGGGCCACGTGCGGCTATGGCGTTGCCTGGCGACGCGCGGGCGGGCATTCTCGAGCCGCCCGCGCTCCGCCGCCGCCCGCGTGCCCTCCGACCACCCGCACCACGCTCACGGCCGCGGCAGAGACGAGCAGAGGAGACCAGTCCGTAGTTTGCGTTAGGAGTGTTCGCTTCTTTGTCGCGTTTGGCGCCGAATCTGTGCGCTCTGTCAGCCGGCGTTCACTGAATTTGGTTGTCGTTCCGAACATTCCTTTGAGCGCGTTTAATCCGAGAAATGGACAGTGACGAGTCCCAGAGCCCCTCAGGAGAGGTCACTCCTCCGATCTTCGATGAAGATGACAGGTATGTAAAGCGGTCGACTTCCCGCTTTCCCTTCGCAAAGCATACGCTTCGGCGAATTGATTCCGTTCGGTCTCGGCCCTGTTCTTTTCTTTTTATAGTTTCCTCCAGCTGTCGTGTGTACACTTTTTTACTCCGTTCGTTTCTTTTGTAAAACGTACACATTTATTATTAATTTGTTTATTCTGGCTTGTTATGGCAATTATAAGGCTTTTTAGATAATAGACCACTGATTTTTATTAAGGAACTTGTTCGGCTGGACTACAAGGCGAGTTTTTCCACATACGCTACTAAAAACATCGAATTATAATAAAAGTGGATAACCCGGTTTCAGATACGATATTCAGTTTAGAGATTATCTATCCTATAGCTAGGTAACTATGTGTAGGCTGACTGTAAGGTGTGGTGTATGCTTTAAAGGAAATTGACACTTGTCTACTTTCTTGAGTAACAAAATCTGAGCGTGTGAACAGGTTTAACAGACTTACATGGAAGTATTGAGCTTAGGTAATAACATATGCCGCCATCATTAAAATACAAGAGCTTTATAATAGTATAATACCTAGGTACGCGAAATCGTAGACGTAGACGATTAAGGTTTAGTAACTTAATCGTCTACGTCTACGTTTTCGCTATATAAGAACCTGAAAGTGGGGCTCTTTTGTTTAAGCTAATTCTTTTTGGAATTAAGATTGTTAACGTTAATTAACTTAAATAGTTAAAGTACTCCTATTTGACGTTTCGCATCATCCGCCATATTGGATTTGGGACGACTTCATTTTGTATTTTCAGTCTCTATGATCAGTTTTTGTAACCGTTCATACGTTATGGTGTTAGTGATTTTTAAGTATTCCCACATGTACACCCACCATCGTCTTATGTAGCAGTTGAAATAGTCAGCATGGCTATCCATCAGGTTAGAATAT
Organism: Elymnias hypermnestra; assembly: GCA_015832385.1. Taxonomy (NCBI): domain Eukaryota; kingdom Metazoa; phylum Arthropoda; class Insecta; order Lepidoptera; family Nymphalidae; genus Elymnias; species Elymnias hypermnestra. Next base: position 374,635 of record JACTOM010000008.1, on the reverse strand, counting down.
TCCTTTGCTCAGGATTTAAAAAATGTATATAGAAAGCTAATGAGCTGCTATGCGTGACAATTGATGAAAACGAATGACTAATGACAATCGTATGGACGTACGAAGTATCACAAAATCTTTGGACCGACATAACAGTTTGGTTGCAAAAATGTGGATGTGGATTTCGGGCAAGGCGTTTAATTTAGAATGTCTATGTTCATTTTGGTCGCTAGACGTTCTTTGATGCTGCTTTGACACCCCGGATGAATCAGACTGAAAAAAGGGGAAGCGCACAGGCAAGTGGTTGCCCCCTCCGTGCTCCAATCCCCCCCCCCCCACCTCCATCTCTTGCGGCGGGAGGGAGAAGCATCGATCCTAATGCCTCCTTCCAATCACGCAGGTGAAATCTTTCGTAGCCTCCAACTAGAGCAAGAGTCTTCCCAGATAAACTATATTAAGATGATGCTGGGGTTCCCAAATATTCTGCCTTAGCATGATACACTCCACACTTGCGGCAAATAGGCATTTCCTCGCATGCTAATATGTGGTGCAACTACTTCCCCAAAACAAGCATTTTGACCTCTTAGCGTGTTTCAGTCAAACACCGGTAGGCATTCCTTACGATATCCGCCCGGAACTCTTAGTTGGAACGCCCGCGAGAAGATTCTCTACTGTCCATCAGATTGAATGATAATATTCCTCAATTGCCTGTTATCGCAATAGCATAACATATACACAGAGTCTAAACCAATGCTAGGGCATCGCGCATAAAATCTTGCTCTTTTAAAGCTACTACATATGGAGATAGGGCAAGCAAGAAGTACGAAAAGCAATCTGTTGTAGTTATGTTTTTGTAGGATATTTAAGTCGAACAGAACGGTAGGCATCTCCAAACTCTGTTAACTATCCAAATGCTAACTGCCCTATTAATATATAAAAATGCTAAGAGCAATCACGCTAAACAGTCTACCAAATGTAGGGCTATAAACTTTATTTTAGATGATCAACTTGGCCAACGAACCAACTCTTACATTGTTTATAAGATATTCCCCTAACAATACGATTAGAAAATACGCTCTTCTGAACTTTCTCACATGTTAGAGTGTAGAGTAAGGGTGTTGCCAACCTATGTGCTAAGCTCAATATGGGATGACAGCTACCCCCCCCCCCCCCCNCCCCCCCCCCCCCCCCCCCAATCACTTTGGCGACATTCATGCAAAAGAATATATTTTTAAACAAGCCACTGCCGCGTTCTACAAAAAAGTCCACGGTAGCATATTTTTTAAGGATAGCTCAGGCGGATACGGTATATTAATCCTTATCAATATATAGGTACCTTTAAAATATTCTGCACAAACCTTTCACAGAAAATAATTTAAACGACTAATTTAGGATTTGTCGTAGAGTAAAGCGTGAAAATAATACCGGAGTCTACAACACACCGAAATCGGGATTCGCTCAATGCTATTATACCCCGCACGACGTCGCGATCTCGCTGTCGCCCGCTGTTTGTATATTAGCCCAGCGACTAAACTGTCTGAGACCGACGCATGTCATGGCGAGTGAATCGTCGCCACGTCGCCTCTCTGTCCACTCTGTTCAGCGAGTTCAGTCTAGTTGTATATTTAGTTCAAATGGGTCTAATTTTCAATAAAATTAGTTCTTTATACTCTTTCAAAATCCCATTCGCCCTAATTCCGCATAAAAACGTAATGTGCAGTATTAGGCAACTAGCACCTCCCATATCCCCTTCATTAATATCATTATTCTAGTTGTTTTTTTGTTTATAAATTTTGATTTAGTCAAATAATGAATTGAATGTTTTATGGTATGTTGCCATGGCGAACTACGGATCTGAGACGTGGTCATCGACTTCGGGCGTCAAGCTGAAGGTCAGAGCCACAAGCGAGCGATGGAGAGAGTTATACTTGAAGTTTTTTTAACGTGATCAAATCTGTAATGAGGAGATCCGTGGAAGTACCAAAATCACCGATATAACAAATCGCGAAACTGAAGTGACAATGGGGCCTAAAGGTGCTAAAATTACAACCCCACACCGAACTGTAGGTATCTCCCCCACAAAGTGGACCGATGACATAAACGGATCGCGGGGAATCGCTGGATCTAGACGGCGCATGATACGGGCCTTGTTGGCGTCATTAGGTGAGACCTACGTTCAACAGTGGACGACCATCGGTTGAAGCGATGTTCCCATAATTATCGACGAGATAAATCTTCCCAATAAAAAAGGTATTTAACTTATTAATTAGGTCGGTGACTTACCTGAATTGTTTTAAATTCGATTCTGTTGAATGAAAGCGCGATATTATTATTTTTTTGTCAGTGATGCGAATGTTGGCTTATCTTGCCAGTACGTTAGAGAGTCCCTCCCCCTAAAGTCGAGAGAGTCGAGGTTCTACGCATTCCAAAAAGGGCGACGTTCACGCTCCGATCAGGCGGAAATTAATGCCTTTCTGACAGACCGTATTTCTGTTGTATTTTTTCTTTGAGGCTTCATGTTGGCATAAACGGAACCATCAAAAATTTAAATACAAGTTTTGTCGAACTTAATGAATTATAGGTATGAAAACAACGCTCATTGCATATTGATAGTTTTCTGCTTCATTACAGTAATGATTAGTTAATTCACCTGAACAGGTCTCAGGAGTTAGAGCTTGATTTAATATAAAATGTGCACATAAGTTTACTAGAACTATATATATGAGGAATTTCTGTCACACCTATGATAACGACTTGATTAAATCTAGATTTAGGAGGAGAATCAGGAGCAGTATTGGTATTGCTCCTGATTCTCCTTAAGATTTTTTTTCAAATTCAGCAACAACTATATTTAACAATTTCTTTTATTAGATCTTATTTTATTTACAAATTGATTATCTTTGTTGTGTATACAGTTAATTAATAATTCTATACTATGATTTAGTTGGCTTAATTAATCATGTTATTCGTTAGAAAAAAAGACATGAACGAGCGGTAGAAGCTACATGGAATTTCAATAATACATATGGTAGTACTAAACGCATGTTAAATCTTAGTAAACTGACGAAACACGCATATATCACAACTCTGCTTTTAGTTAGGTTACGTCTAGCCTTCCTCTTTGAAATGGAGACCAGCAAGACGTAAAAATAATAGTTAAAATCTCTTATACATATAAGAAAGATATGTACGCGCCAATTCAGCATCAAGGGCTTTAAACTTTAAAGTATATATTCTGTTTGCTAATGAAAATAATTCTTAATAAAAAATACTTACTCTTTATTGAACTTTAGAAATATCATTGTCCTTTATAAATAACACGTAACTGAGTCACAAATTGGATGCGAAAGAAAAAAGAGGCTTGGAAAGGTTTAAGAGAGTCCTACGCCGCCGCAGAGACGACTATTAATTACTACAATATGGCTTTAAGTAAAAACATACTTAAGAAATAAAGAAAAATCTCTAGAACGATGAATACTTAATAATGTTTAGAATGGGTTCAATTGTTGTAATTATAAGAATTAGTGATGATAGGTAAGGCTATTTTAGTTACTTATACGATTAGGATTAGTATGCCTCAAACAATATGAATAGATTGGCACCATTCAATTTTGTGAATTCTGTTGGAAAATGTTTCTATATTTTCAATCGACTTTTAACGTTGAAAATTAGTAACAGATCAGAAACACGATCCTTCCGTGACATTTGAAAACTCTCCCTCGCAGCAATTTTACGAACTCGTTAAATTTTTACACCCCTCTAGGCTGTACCAACGGTACAAAATGTAAAAAAAAGCAATCCCTGCACGTAACATGTATGAAATTAATCTAGGAATTGACAGGCGTTCGGAAAAGTTTTCACGTAGCTACAACAAAATTATCATAATCAAGCCTCTTTATTTTTTTTTATATATTTAGCACCTGCTCTTGATCATTGTTAAATTATATTTGTCAAAAAGTCGTACAACAATTACAAATCTAAATACATACATACATACATACATAGCATCACGCCTTATTCCCATAGGGGTAGGCAGAGACAACATCCTTCCACTTGCCACGATCCTTGCATATCTCCTTCGCTTCTTTCAATCTCATTAAATCTTTCATACAAGTTCGTCGGTTTAGAGTACTCTTGACCTGGCCGTTATTTAAAATGTCCTGGATTTGGTCCAGGAACGTTCGCCTCGGTCTTCCCCTTCCAACTTTCGCATTCACTCTTGACTCATAAATCCTTTTTGTCAGTCTCCTTTCATTCATTCTCTCTACATGCCCAAACCATCTAAGCATACCTTTCTCAATTTTAGTCACTACGTCTTCTTTTATACCACAACGTTCTCTTATCACACTATTTCTTACTCTGTCACTCAGTTTTAATCCACTCATGCTTCTCAACGCTCTCATCTCTACCGCATTTATTTTACTTTTGTGATTCTTCTGCCATACCCAACTTTCACTACCATACATAAGTGTTGGCACCAACACTCCAGCATGCACTGCCAGTCTAGCCCTTTGAGACACCATCTGGCTATTCATAAAAGCATGCAGAGCACCATTTACCATATTCCCTGCATTCACTCTCCTTTCGATATCACTTTCACATGTTCCATCTTTTGTAAATTTAGATCCCAAGTATACAAATTCTTTCACCTCTTCCACTTGTTCCCCATCTATCAAAATATTGCCATTCATCATAGATTCATCTCGTTCAAAAAGCATAACTTTCGTTTTGTTTACATTCACTTTCATTCCTTTCCCTTTCAAAGCTTCATTCATAATATTTAGCATCTCCTGAAGCTCGTTAGCGGATGACGCAAGTATTACTTGATCATCAGCGTAGAGTAAACATTTGATGAGTAATTCATTCATTCTTAACCCATACATACTTTCTTTTAAATCTGTCAAACATTTATCCATGAAAAGGTTGAACAGCCATGGTGACGCAACACATCCCTGTCGAACACCTCTTTCGACAGGAAACCACTCCGTGTACGCTCCGTTTATTCTGACACAGGCACTAGAACCCTCATAGAGAGACTTCAATGCTTGGATCAGACAACCGCTCACCCCATACGTAGATAACGTTGACCACAGCTCATTCCTCACCACTCGATCATAGGCCTTTTCTAAATCTACGAACGCGCAATAAACTTTTTGGTGTTTAGCCAAACATTTTTCAGTTATGCACCGTAAAGAAAAGACCTGATCCGTACATCCCATTCCTCTTCTAAATCCCGCTTGCACGTCCCATATTTTCCCATCAGTTTCATTAATCACCCTTTCAATTAATATCTTTGCATACAATTTGCCGACGACACTAAGAAGGCTGATACCGCGGTAATTTTTGCACTCCTGCTGTGACCCTTTTCCTTTATATAGAGGGACAATTACGGCCTTGCTCCAATCTCTTGGGACTTGACCTTTCTCCCAGCATATATTGAAAAGGCAGTACAGCTGAGCTACCACAATCCCGCGGCCAGCCTTCAGCATCTCGACTGACACTCTGTCATACCCAGCAGCCTTACCTGATTTCATACCTTTTATCGCTTTCATGATGTCATCCATACTAATCTCGCTATCACTTGTCTTACATTCATTGCTATCCGCAGAGGCCATATTTACCTCTGCTTCATTTCTTTCAAACAAACTTTCAAAATGATCCTTCCATCTCTTCAATATCCATTCTTCTCCTTTTATTAAACTTCCATCTAAACTTCTGATTTTACAAAGCTCCGAGGAAGTAGATCTCCCTCGGGCAAATTGTATTGATTTCCAGAAAAACTTTTTGTTTGACTGAAAATCATCAGAAAGTCTCCTATCATACATATCACTGTATTCTTCTTTTTTCTTTCTTACAGCTTCTTTCACGATTACTTTCACCCTTTTGTATTCCATTCTTGCCTTTTTTACGTCATCATTCGTTGCCTTTTGCATTCGTTGGTTCGCTTTTGTAGCCAACCAATCGGACCAAGCTTTCTTCTTTTCACACACAGCTGCTTGAACATTTTTGTCCATCCACAAATTCTTCTCTTTCTTACCTTTCCTCCTTTTAGACACGCCACATACATCAATAGCAGCACCAACCACTCCATCTTTAAATTTATTCCATAAACTTTCAATCTCATTTCCTTCGTCTTCACTCTTGAATCGCCCACTCAAATTTTTCAGATATTCTTCTCTAACATCCTCTTCTTGCAATCTCTCCACTTTTATTCGTTCAAGAATGCTCGAGGTTTCCTTCTTTCTATGGCGCCACCGATTAAAAAGACCACCGATTCGGGCAACGACCAGGTAGTGGTCAGTATCGATGTCGACCCCGCGGTATACTCGAGCATCTAGAACTTTCTTCTTCAGTTTTTCGTCCACAATTACAAAATCAATCATACTTCTAGCATTCCCTTCTTCCCTTGTATACACATGAATCCCCTTGTGCTCAAACATAGTGTTTGCCACAAAAAGACTATGTTCCACACATATTCCAAGCAAACTTCGTCCATTTTCATTCACCCGTTTGTCACCAAACATACCAAGAGTCCTTTCATATCCATCACGTTTCACACCTACCCATCCATTAAAATCTCCTAACATAATTATTCGCTCATTCGGTTCACATTCATTCAACGTATCACTCACACTTTCCCAATACTCATCTATTTCTTTTTGGGCTTTATTGGACTTTCTGGTGCCCAGATCCGTCGGAGCATAAGCACCCAAGACAAAGATCCGAGTAAGTCCAACTTTTAGCCTGATCCAGATGAGTCTAGGACTCACGTATTTCACTTCTTTCACACAATCATCCATTCTTTCGGAAAGTATGATACCAACTCCCTGACAGCCTCTCTTATCACTGCTTACACCAGACCAGTAAGCTGTGTAAGGGCTATGTTTCGTGGTATCACATCCTTTCCTCTTTGTCTCATTCACGCAGAGTACATCTATGCACCTATCATGCATCATCTGGCATACTTCATCAATCTTTTCATTCATTCCTCCTCTTACATTCAAAGTAGCAAAGCGGCTCTCGGTAGCCCGCTTTTCGCCCCCATTAGGAACGTGACGTGATGGATTGCGAATCTCATCGCCGCCATTTTTGGAATGTAATAATATCACCATTGCGTTCCCACGAGTAGCAAGGGAACATAGGTCCATTCTGGCAGAGCCCCGCATGCCAGAATAAGGCTAGCCTATTTCTGGGTTCGCCCGGTCCCAGGGCCACCGCTTGCGACTAGGCAAATGCCCCTAGCCATGAGTCCCTCGGCACGGTACACCTTGGACTGGCAGGAAGTGGGTAGGAAAATGGAATAAAAGGGGGGAACGGGTCAAAAAGATAGGAACTTTGTAAGGAAGAGAAAGGAAAATATAAGGTAGTAGGATATTACTGATTCGGAAGACTGAGAAAATTCAGTAATAGCTCGGGGAGCCGGGATCGCATACCCGTGTACCATACTATGACTATCGGACAAATAGACAAAGATGTGTACCCCCTGACCAAATACAAATGTTGAAAAATTATATATATGTACCATTTTGTACATATAATTGACGACTTTTCCCTATATATTTAATTTTAATACTGTTTCGTAGTCATCCAATTTTGGAACATATATTCCAAAATTAATTTTTCGGAAATGTTTTGCACTGCATGAACAACGTTTTCGTGATGGAGGTGGTCAGGGCCGAAAGCATAGATTACTTAGGAATATTCGGGGAATATTTTTATATGTAAGAGCTTATGTATGAATCGTTTATGACTTAGCTATTCCAAGAAAAATATTATGGCAGCCGCCCTGTAAAATGCAAAAAGTCGTCCCTGACCCGTGAATTGTAAATAAGTATTTGCACATTTGAATAATATCTGCTGATATTTATCTTTGTCAGGCTCTATATAGCCCGTGTTCTGCTGCGCAGTTCGCTTAGTTACCATTATTTCAATGACACACATCTATCTGAAATGATTTGTTAGAAATATCGGAGGTCTCTCGAGTACTTTGTCACTACCCGTATGTTCTGGAAAAATCTGTCAATACAGGTCTCACAAACTATGAAAATAAATGTTTGTCCCCTTATGCTCTTTAATTTGTCACGTCTATTTTGAAAACTAAGGTTCTCGTTTCTACTAACAAAACAAATTCCTTAACTTGATTCAGTAGCACGTCTTCCCAGCATATCAGCATTTCAGTAAGGTAACCTGAAGTCTTAGTTGGTCGAGGTAGACAACGGTTGAAAAGACATTCAAACATTGTATTACCACTCTGTAACCAATTGGCAGTTCCATTAGTTCTCCTATAAATATAAAAATCAGCGTAAACGAGCATCATTCACCTGAGCCGGCCGAATACCTTCATCCATAAACATTTACAAAACCACTGCTAATGCGTTCCCATGTGTGTTTGTGTGAAAGGACTATGATGTTTTGTCAGCCCTTTATCACTTCAAACCTTTGGGCTTTTTAAATACTTATTGGACGAAGGTATTATAAGGAATGCCCACCACTGGACAAAGTGGTATTGATAATGTTCCACTGGCTTCCAGCGGCTGCCTTTAACTTAGTATCTAAATTAGTATAAATAAATTGTTACGCGCCTTTAGATCCAGCTGAAGCAGCGCAGTGCGATAGCTATTATATTATATTGACGGACAAGTGGCCAGAGGGTATGCAGAGCGCCAAAGAGATTTTATGCTTAGTTCAGTGGTCGGCGCGTTGGTACTGGCAACTGGCAAGCAAGGCTGGAATTATGTTCCGTATTGAAAATTAGAAGATTGTGATTTATGTTTGAATTACGACTTCGTTACGGAAGATTGAATAGCTGTAACACTGTTACTAACTAGGGAAAATCTGATAAAGAAGGAATAAATAATTGTATCATGACGAGTATGGCTTTGCTTTTACAAAATATTTACTACTTATCAATCTAGGCTAAGATATAAAAATCACCTAAGAGATAAATTAAATTACTCATTACTCACAAAAAGCATTTTACCGTTAAGTTCACCTTTGTATTCAGTATCAGGTTATAATATTGTTCATATTTTGAAACAAAAGTGAATGTTATTTATGAGTGATATAATTCAAAGCATTTAAATTTCATTATTCTTATGACGTATTGATTAGGAACTTAGATATCACACAACATAACCAATATTACTAGTGGGCGGCAAATCAGCAAACAACTGCGCCAAGAAAGAATCTTGCGTTCCGGTACGATGCTGTGTCGAAACCATAAGAGATGAGTTAGCTCTTACCAGGTTAAGGAGCTTCTATTTTTATATGCCATCAAGTCATGTTACAGTTAAGCGTTAATCTGTCAGCAACAATAAAAGAAATAAAATGAATATGTTGATTAAAATCCTTATGCAATTTGTAATGGATTTATTTATTCCAATAAGATAAAATATCAGTGAAAACGCATGTTCTTCTCAATGCTTCTTCTTTAGATTGATCATGAGATAGTGCTGCACACCATACAGTCAACAAGTCGTTTTTAATTTTTTTTAAATCCTTATGCTCTTGAAAGTCTTTACAATACGATTACACCTTTATATAGTTGGTTAGAAAAAAAAACTTTGTATGTGAATATAAATTCAAAGTAGTTATCACTGTTGTCCCGCCATATGATTTGTTAAAGATTTTAGAACCATCCAACTAACGTACCCTAGACCGATTCATAAGAAAGCCAATAATGCAAAGACTACCAAACTCACTAAATCATCACGAGATCTTCAATATTATTCGCGAGTTATTATACACTTAGCTAATCTTTTTCGCAACGTACAACAGCCATATAGGCTAGGTAGTCTTTGTACTGATCGAAAATCATAGCTAACTTGAACTGACATATCGGACATTACATATGACATATCTAACATTCATGCATGGTTTTTAATAATTTAATTTTTAAAAAACTATGCGAATACATAGTATTCTTATTAATGAATTTGATTAATATTTTTTAACGAACAGTGGTGTCAATCGATGTTCTATGTTGTTTGGAGAGAAGGGCGTGGAACTGTCGGCGCAGCTGTGTGCGCGTCACTACGCCCGGGGTACTGTTGCGTTCCCAGAGGTCGTTGCCACCGGCTTATTTGAACTGTTCACGCTGCTGGGCGTACCATGCGTCCTGGTTGGACAGGGAATGTCCTACTTTTAGAGATTGGTCGCTAATGACGCGACCACTGCAGCATTATCGGTTTTGATTGCTTTCAAAGTAATGGGAAACCTGATATACGGACACACATACATCACTTAAATGTGAAATTTCCTTAAAACTTGTGTCCTATCGGTGAAAATTCCTCCCGATATTAAACGATATCCTCAATTAAATGTTAACATCTTCATCATATGTTAACGTCAACTGTTAACATCACTCCGTTTCGGGTAATGGATATCATTTCGATAATCGTTTTTATTAATCTGACAATTGCTTGAACTCGACTCTAACTCAATATACTTGACCACATCCGACTGGTTTTAAGCGTATTCCCCTCATTGTCTAATAGGACATTGTCAGTTACAGTCTGAAAGTTCAGTTTTTAACTAGATTTAAAGCTCTTATGCATATTTGTCACAGCTTACAACGAAAGATAGACACAGATACTTCCTACAATTGCGAACTACCAGCAAAAAAGCAGAGTGTGTCGTAAATATATTTGAAGAAAAAGGGCAAAATATATATTTTTTTGTAAATCATATTTTCACTTTTTTTATTCTAATGTCTACTTAATCCTAGGTAATTTTTACGTATTGACTTATTCCTATTTGCAATAATCCTCAAATTTATTATTAACTTATTGATGGCTTGCATCTTGAAAGTTTATGTAAGTTAAGTACATTTGTTGATCAAATTTTTTATTAATTTGAGGAAATATTAGAAATATTAATATAATTATATAAATATTTTTTATATTATATTGCTAACTATGAAATCATGTTCATATCATATCTTGCGTACCAACAGTTTTGACATGGAAAACATCTATAGTTAACATATGGTAATGAGTTGCTTACGGCATTTAGGACGCCACCGTGGCGTTTGACGTCATGCGGATTTTAGCATCTGAAAATATCAATAAATTTAAAAGTCCAATGAGGTTAAACAAGTATAATGAATTCATTTTAGCAATATGACACTTAACTAGATCAATATTATTCTATTTCAGAATGTTTTCAGAAACTGCTTGCTTGGTTTTATAATTCATAACTTTGATTCAATTATATTAAGCATTTTTACATTCATTCGTTGTTACTTATTGACAAAAGCTTGTGTCAGCTTATACACTACAGGCAGGTAACTAATGGAAACAGTAGCACTCCACCATAAGCGGCTTAACGGACAAAATGCTTTTCTATAATAGGGTTGTCTACCAAAATTTAATAAAACACAACTCGTTGATTCACTCAAAATCAAATACGTTTACTTAAATTTGTAGTGAATAATACTTGCCATAGATAGTTATTTTCAAATTAACCTATCCATAATTAGTATTATATTGCGTAAAATTGTTGAGTACAATTTATTGAAAGACCAAGTAAAAGGTTTCCCTCTATTTAATGAGTATGTTGTATTTAATGGTGTAAAGGTTTAAGTATTTTTTTAATTACTTGTTTACCTCTTCGTTTAAGTGAAGTAGCTATAAGCTACAGGTCTTGATTTATAAAAATGTAACTGTCAAAATAATGGTTCTTTCAAATGATAAGTTTATAAAGATATGGGACATGCTTCTAATATGGAACACTCAAATGTGCAAAAACCCTGTTTTCATATCATGATAATTAATTACTATAATTCTATATTAAAAGATAAAATTACTAGAACACGAGCTCAACTTGTCTTGTGTCATATGAGAGAGAGGGTTGAAGAAAAAATTTCATTACTATTGAAAGAAATATACACACCGGCATATTAAGCGGAACCTAAAAAAAATATTTGATATCAGTATCATATACTGATATCAAACGTTTATTTTGGTGTGTGTATATATTGAATCAACCTTAAAAGTTTTGCAGAAATCGTGATTAAAAAATGAGGAGTGGAGAGATAGTACATACATAAATTCATTAAATAGGTCGGTTAATTCGGTTTCGGAGGAGGGCAATTACAAACACCGTGAATAGAGAACTTTATATATTAGATTGTATAATATAAACAATAATTACAGGAATAGTGATATATAGAGGTGAAAAGATTACTTGTCGTAATATATGAATGGTGACAACCATGATGCCAAATGCGGTCTGACAAAAATATACTGTATGGAGCACTGGTTCGCTCCGATAATTTTTCCTCGATGTTACAAAGTATGGTGCTTATTGGCCTTCTTTACTCATAAGATGCTTCTTGTTTTTAAAAGTTGTCGTGAGTCTTCTAACGTTCTCTGCTTTATATTATCAATGTTTTTACGGCTGTCTGCACTAAGTTCGCTAGCTTTATTTTAAGCATTAAAAAGTTTGCGACAATTGTGAATAGAAATAGTGTTTGATGTTAAATCATGCGACAGTATTTTTAAAACCGCGCATTATTTGGTATTAGAGCAATCCTTGAAATTGTACCCTTGTCTATATAAATATAATTAAACGTAGATTTTAAAAAATCTTATTTATAAGTGTCAGGTCATCTTATTAATGACAATTATTAGCCAAAGAGATTTCATATTTACGTATTTCTTAAACCAATACGCCTTTTTTAAATTCCCATTATTAGCAAATTTGAACATGATTCACAGATATGAGATGAAAAAAGCGCGCCAAGTTCGATCGAATGTGAAAGTTTTGCTGACAGTTTTCTTTGATTGCAGGGGCGTGGTGCATCATGAGTTCTTGCCACAGGGAAGAACGGTCTTATATATATCTTCTTTCATATACTTTCGCTTCTCTACTGTGTCGTATTTAATCCTAATAACCCGCTGTATCTAAAGGAAAGATTTGAATTCATTGACATGCATTCGAAAACTTTACGCTCATCGGAGAATCGTAACATTTAAAATCCCAATCAATAAGACCACATTCTATGAGTTTCTATGAATTCACTGTGCAGTCAGCAAAATTGTGGAATGCACTACCACGCAAAATCAAAGAAGCAAAATCACTGCTGACATTTAAAAGATTACTAAAATATTTGCTTTTAAAGACTAAAGTTTAGACTATTTGTGTATTTATTTTATGTATGAATTTAAGTGTTTACATATCATAAATTTATGTAAGTTTATTATTATTTGTGTATTAGTATGCTGAGATATTAGTATGTATGTTTGTTGTTGCTCATCAGTTTCGGTACTCACTGCTTTCTAAACCTAAAGGTTGTCAGGAACAAGTCTTGATTTGCAATAAAGTGTAAAAATAAATGAAATAAAAAATATATAAATTTAAAGGCACCTTTGTGCTTTTCGGCGTTTGAAAGCATCGCGACCAAACCATATTTCTCGTTCTACTAGTCCGTAAAATGATTTCTGAATAAGCTTATTATGATTGCTTATGTGCGATATCAAATAAACGGTATGATTTGAATTTATTATATGAATTGTGAATTCGCTAATCGCTCCGTTGAACACCTTGCCGAATGTCGTGACAACGTGAAGGAGGACTGCTTTAGGCGTTGCCAGTTGTCTACTAGGTTAACCACATGCATCCACTTTTAGTGAGATTTTTACAAGACATTACGAAGAGATACTTCAGTGTCATTTCTTAAAATTATTAATAAACTGACCCGCACTGAGTTGAGATATTATTTAAAGTTGTTTATAACATTAACCAACAATAACCATTGCTAGTTTTTTCACATACTTGATTTACGGGATGTTAATGTACGAAAGTCGCCAAAATGAAGCCAGAATTACTTCATAATGTTTACATTCTTAAAAAAAGATGTCATGTTCCTTTCTTGAAAGACTTCCTGTGATTTAACGTCTCAATTGTCTCAATGCGATTATCTAAATCTAATAATCTATACTAAATATTGACTCTCAACTAGACATCGATCTAGTGAGACAACTAAATGCAATTATCCATAAATAATACCATTTTCGAACACGTTTTATAATTTATCTAAAATCGCTGCTTCAGCAGTTATTGCTGCATTAAAATGGTCTTCAGAAAAAGCCCCCACAGTATTCTTGAAAAGCACATACCAGAATGCTCTGTTCTTTTTAGATTTAAACATTTTAACAGTTTCCCAAATATGCTTATCTGGAGTCCTAATCCAATAATTATATGTCAGCCTAGAAACCAAATACAAAATATTTAAATCACCGTAATCACAAAATGACAATGACAAGAACCCCCTTCATAGTTCTCCGGTTTTAGTTTTGGAGAAGGGCATATCCCAATTAAATAAAGCCGCAGGATAATATAGACCTTTTAATTTAAACGTCCTACGGCTTGTTATTCCTGGGACGCTTTAAAGTTACATGCACATTTAGTTACACGTAAGAGAGTGAAGTAAGACTTAGATAATAGCTGGTCATTAATTTATAATAAATCGCGAGCAAATTCACTCAAATATTTGTAAATTTAAAACCATATGTATTATTTATTAATTATTTAGTAATAATTTCAGATCCTGTGGATATGTATGCAAATTCCTACTTAGGGATTGTCTACATTGCGAAGGGAGTCACTTTGTTGTTGCTAAATTTCAAGTCAATCGTAAATGGCTTTGAAAACTTCGTGATGGAGGAATAAGTGAGATTATCTTATTTTAAAAGCTTCTTCAATCAACTTGTTTGGCTTCATCGGGTGAATGGTTTCTAAGTTTCATTACAAAAGGTTTATAGAGCATATCCACATCTATACTAAATCCATGTTTCACAACAAGTTGGTCAACCACGCCGAGGCGACTCTAGAGCTACGTACTTTAGTTTTCTATGCTACCTCTCTGGGATTAGTCGCCGTAAGCGTAATGCGACAAAACGTAATTATTATTATTATATGTGAATAATGGATTTATTGTTTATAATTCTCCGTCGTTGCATATCCTTAGGCTTCATTATGTAATGTAATAGTCATTCTTAAGAAATTTAAGTGAAACAATGTAAGCATTGTAAAGGTATCGATTTGATCGCCAATGTCCCATCTGTCGTAACGCCTCCCATGCCATGTTATGGCTACTGATACAAGTTCTCATAAACGTCTCGCATAACTACTCGTCATAATAATTTTTGTCTCTAGTACCTATTATTTGTAAGTTAGTTGTATTCAAAGTTGCAATATTTTTAGAACTATAAGAAGCTCCTTTTTAATATAGATATAAGGTCTCGGGGTACAAGTTATGCTCTCCAAAGTAGCATTTACATACTTTTAAAAAGAATAAATAGTATCTAACTCCGCTTTAGTTTTTTAGTTAGAAGAAATGTGATATATTGGTGATATTAGATGGACGTGTACTTTTACCAAGCGTGAAGACGAACTCAATATTATTAGTACGAGTGTTATCAACAAAAAAAATTGTGATCTGAAAGCTCCAGAAAATACATCTTTAAATCATATTAAATTGAAGTGCTTTTGCTTTATTCTTTAGATGACATTTTTAAATTCGTTATATCTTTTGAATGGAATGTCCGATTTTAATAATTTATAAAGTAAATATTAAAGTATTTTACAGGTACTGAAACGGTCTTTTATATTTATCATTTAATAGGATAAGGATTAATGGAGAGGTATGAATAATATCGGCATTTTTGTTAACTTTCAAAGTGTAAAAAAGTAGTTATAGAGCGGCATAGCTACAGTAGTTGGACATAAGGTATCCCGGACTTATTTGTAGATATTAATACGTTCTATAATATTGTAGAACATCTTTTGTTCTGTCATCAATAGTTTCCCCAGCGCATGTGAAATTTTTTGGGACTAATTTTTTAAACCTTGGGTTAGATTTACATTTTTATAAAGTCATCCCTATTTTTTTTTTTTTTTTTTGAGAAAGTAATATAGCCTATATCACTCAGTAAAAATTCAGCTTTGTAATGTCGAAAAACAATTTGAAATCGGTCCAAAAGTTTGTGTGAAAACGTACAAAAAACAAATGTTTCCTCTTCATAATATTATTTATTTGTTTGAACAGAACATCAAAGTTACAGAAAAAATATACAAACCCACTATGCCACAGCATGCAAAAAATATATGCGAACTAAGAACAACTACAAACTAAACACAGGCAATGAAATAACATTAAAAATAACTATAAAAATAAAATTTAAAAATTATTTCATTATAGTCGCGAGATCTACATCAGGATAGGCAAGACAGCGATTAATAAATTTCCTTTTAAAACGAGTATGACTATTACAGCTTAACATCAAATCCACCACTTTAAAATTGTTATACAACATTACAAGGTTAGTTTTTGAATACATGAGGTTTAAAAGGTAAAACGTTTTTAATCCGTCTACAAGGCCTAGGTAACCTAAATGAAGTTAAGTAATCTATGTGAAAAAACAAATCCAATAGCTTTCTACGGTTGGCGAGAGATTAGAACCTTATAATATTTGTCCGGAACCATAATTGGAATTCACGTCACATAACTTATCCCCAAAACTAAAGTAGTACATGAAGCGTTTTTGTTGTATGTTTAGTTTAGATAATATAAATAAACGGTCGTAGCACTAATTTGTCAGTTAAAGAATACGTTTACAGAAAGTGTTTAGTAACAGAAACGATCACCTCAAATATGAAATGATAATATTTTATGAATCGCAAAACGCTCATTGACTGTAAGAGAACAACGGCTATGCAGAGTCATTCATGAAGGAGGCGAATGCAGCCGGGCACGTGACTGGGCACGCGCGCCTGCCCCTCGAAACAACTCGCGCACTTTCGCTCTATGCACTTTCTCAGCGAACTGCGAGCCGCAGTGCATCTCCCAAGCCTCACGACCCTCTATTATGAGAAGTTAAATTAATTCATTGCACAAAGCATCTCCTTTCGCATACAACCGGCCACGCGTACCATTTCTTATTGTAACAGAATTCATATTTCGCTCCTATTATATTATTTTTCTTGAATGTTTACATTCCTGTAGTTTTAACGTTTATTTACTCGGGGATTTAAGAGGGCCCAACAGCGGAACAAACCGAAATCCACTTGAGCAACAGGTTGTGAAACGTCGGTCTGTTTATTTAGCGAAACAAACGAATGGCACTTTAGGGTTGTCTCGTTACACGCAGTACTTTAAACAATCAAAACTGAAGTGTATCTGTTTAAGTATGTGGGAATACAACAGAAAAACTAGCAATTAATTTGTGGTTTGGGTGTAATAACTATTGTTCTAGTGATAGTGCTGCACCTATTGTCCCTACTTAAAAGCACGAATTGAACACAGAAAAACAATCTTAACTTGATATTTTCTTCGATAAGCTCTTTAGATAAATCGTTCTTTTGGCGTGTTAAGGAAAAATGAGAGTAAATTATTACGAAGCGCGCGCACCTCGGCACAAAAACCGTCACCCTGAAGTTAGCTATAATCAACATTTTTTTATAATATTTTATAATTATTATATGATACCGTATTTTATTATATTACTTGTTAAATATATTGGGACAATGAAAATATCAACGTGACATTCTTATCAAAATTATAACTTTCAGACTCAACTGTAGAAAACAGATTATAAATTATTTATATCCAATGAAAGTTAGTTCATGTTTATTATTTCTACAAACGTAAGATAAGTTTTTTGAAAATATTTTTATGCCAAAGAAGTACGACTTCTAATGCGTGTACATAGCACACACACACTTTTTTTTCAAGCTGCGTAATTATAGGTTAAAAATATTCAATATAGATGTTCAAGTTTTTTAAATAAGTATTGTGTAAGCTTAATTTCAAACTGTTACAAGATGTTATAAGTACTCTGATCCTGACCTCTTAGGCATTAATTGAAGTAAGTATCCGTGGTCTAGACGTTCCATTTCCTCGGGCGTTCGTTGACACCGGTGGCCCCTCGCCTCGTCCTATGCTACTACCGTCGCGTGCGCTTGGTCACGATCTAGTGACGACCGGAAGCTGCGCGTGCTCGTCACGCTTGATGATTTGTACGCGACGAAGAAATATTAACTTACGAAGATGAGTCATGTATTAAATTCTTTAATTTGACAAATTGTGACATCGAGATGTAGTTCCCGGGCTATTATTGTGTCCACTACGGTATGACTGTACAATGCATGAACACGAACGAACAAGGGTATCATACTTCATAATAATAGCCGACCCGTTTACGTCAACTCTTCCGTTTTTAACTATTTTAAACAAACAGATTTGTATATCTAATAATCTGATGGGTACTTTTCTGATCTGTTATATTTTAGTATTTAAAAATCTGCAGCAATGGTTATCATTGCAACGGTCGTTATAGCCACCGTCGTTAATTATTTTTCGCCTAATATTCCGATCCCGTGAGAATATAAGGAAACCCGTTCTTATTGAGGGTCTACGTTGCGATAGCAGTAACTATGCCAAATTACAAGCAATCAGACGTATAGGTATCAAAATGTCGTGAAGCGATTCATTAAGTATATACCTATATATAAATACCCGCACGCGATCACACACACACACACACAAACACACGCGCGCACACGCCCACACACGCGCGCGCGCACACACACACACACACACACAAACATCCTTACTAATATTATAAATGCGCAAGTAACTGTCTGTTGCGCTTTAGCGCCAAAGCTATTGATTTAAATGAAATTTGGTGCACAGATAGTCAAAGCCTCGAAGGACAATAAGCTCTTTGCAGTGAAACTCATTAAGGTATCCATACGCTTGTATCATATGTGAGATAATTGGGCTATATTATTATTAAAAGCATTTTTAATAATAATATAGCCTAATTATCCCAAAAACACTACCTTCTTCAAATTTCAAAGCGTTAATAAAATACTTTTTATTCATCCACTCAAATTGAAATACATTTTTCTTAAAATTGGTTATGGATGACACATAATATTATAATTGTTTTTTTTGTTCTAAATGAATTCATTAATATACTTTTAAGTTTAAAAAACGTACACCTATCTATTGAAAGCTTATCTGAAAGGTTTAAAGGTTTTTTTCTATGTAAAGAATTCATACATAGTTTAGGAATTATTTTAAAAAATTATAATATTTTATTTTACATGGTGATATTTCCCCTCCTTGAATCTGCATAGCATGTGTTAATTTGATTATTTTCTTTAGAAAACATTTTTACCAAGTTCCATAATACGTAACGCCAAACAACTTAGCGCCTTCCCTCCAAATAACTTATTGGATAATTTAACGCAATTATGGAGAATGATGCACCACCCCTTTCACCTAACGGGCAGTTATAAAACATGAATGTTTTGTAAAAAAGTTAAGTAATAAATTTGATCTATTAATTAGTTATTATTAAATAATAACAATGTAAATTATTAAAACTGATTTCTGTGTTTCCTTTGGATTACTGAAAATTAAAACCATGTACTTAGGTTAAAATTAAATTTGTACACTAATTTTAAAACGTGCGAATTCATTGCTCTTGGGACATATTTATGCACACTGTGTTCGTTAAAATCTTAGTTTAATTTAAGCCTTACCATCGGACTTATCGTACTGTTTAATAGCTTGGTCAAAGTTATAGAAATCAAAACAGGTAATACTTGAATTGTTAGTAATCCCAGTCGCACGCATGTAATGGCGTTGCTCAATGTGTAATATATCACTGCATGTGAAATGAAAACAAGACAAATTGATGTATTTCAAGAAACACCTGTAGACGGCTAACACTATAATACATCTATGATGCAAGTCACCAGGAAGCGAACGAAACGCGTTCCCTTCACTGTTTTAAGTTAACCTTGGGACATATCTTATTCATCTACATTAAAATAACGTATTTCAATTTATTATAGTTCAATTTTAGACTTCTTTATAACGCTTGATTTGAAAAAGAGTGTATTGAACTATCAATTCTGTCATTAGACTATCATATTTGTAAAAATACAGCATCCTCTCTTGGAAGCTCACGTAAAGAGCCAGTTTTTTATTAGTTATTTAGTATTATATTCGCGATTCTTTTATTTGTCAATTTATTATATTATATATCTACATATATTTCTTTATTATGATTTGTTTTCTATATATTTATTATTGTTTGTTACCTTTTGGCTATATTATAAGAGATTTTCTCTAGTGTTTTCGGTGTTCATTAACTTTTTTAAGACTTTCTGGTCTTATTTCATCATTTATTTCTAACTCGACGTTGTTTCTTTCTGCAGCAAATCGCGGGCGTTCTGTTATTAAGTGTAATATGTTGTCCTGGCTTTTCTGGTTCGCATTTGCATTCTGGGCTGATTTTTTCCTATTGCGTAATAGTCGAGTTAAGGCATACAATGTTAATTTCACTTGTCGAAGTAGGATACACTGTTTTTAATACCATAATCTGCGTAGCTGGCGTTGTATAGAATTAAATCCCGCTTTCACTTGCAACGGAATTGAGTGTTAGCACCCCAACCCTCTTGTCAGAAATGGAATTAGGCTAAACATCCCACTTACGAAAAGGCCGGCCTAAAAACATCCTTAACGACCTAGATGACCAGATGACTATTGACAACGCTCCCTACATACTCTTAATTACAAACACATCGTCTTCGCCGGCGGAGAAGATGTCCCCGCTATGTGATGCGGCCCGGCGACGAACTCTCTATCCATCCATCTCTATCCATGGACCGAAACTAAGCACTTGTTCTCCGCTGCAGCACGCAGCAACGTTGCTCACAGGAGGGACCCATAGGATTTGTGCATTAACTACTGTAGATTCTTCTGTTGGGGCCCACTCTTACCCTCCAGATGTAATGCAGGCTCCTCCTACTTTACGTTTATCTTATCTTCTGTCCGAAAAGGCGAACCTACCATGCCCACTTAGGGATGATTTCCTTCGTTCATTTAAATCTCGAATACTTCCCATACATTCGTTTTGTATAGCCATTTTACGTAAGCCAGCTATTCTACGTAATGAAAGAAATCTGGCTGATGTCGCATCTTCTTCGACTTCGTCGACTTCATCCCAACGCTGATTGTATTGTCTCCACATAGAAGTGGCAAACAAAAGTATTATCGCAGGAACTCCACTGACATCGTAACCCACGGGTGGCACATATGAGTTCTTTCGAGGTTTTTTGTATCATTGTTTTAACATTTCCTCTGCAGGTAAAAAATCACCAGTATCTTCGATGCGTAATTAACGAATGATAAGCTGTAAAATAACTATCGTGCACTATAATCTATATATACACAAGATAATATCCAGGTATCTATTGACTCATGACGATATCTCTGGAACAATTAGGCGTAGACTTGAAATTTGGTAGAAATATTCCTTTTGCCGAGGTCAGCTAAGAACGGATCTTGCGAAATTCCACACGCAGGGAAGGTTGCGGGGGTATTAATTAAAAAAATTAAAATTTTTACATTTTCTAATCTTTTACGGTATGTAAAACTTGGTCACAATTTTTTTTTGATATAATGCAATCAATCAAAAGTAAAATTTAGGAAATTCCATCCTCAAAGGGCAGTGAGGGTATGTTTCTTATTTGTAAAAAAATTTGCCTTAATTACTGAACATACTACCAAAAAAAAAACATTCCACGCAGACGAAGTCGCGGGTTCAGCTAGTACGTAATATGACACTAGGACAAGTGCAGTTAGGATGATTTTCTATTTGATTGGATGACATGATGATGTCTAAGGCGGGGGTAGGTTTTGCGTCGCGACGGCGCAACAAGGCGGGTGGGGCTGCGTGCTATTGGCCGTCGGAGCGCCGGGTGCATCGCCGCAACGCATGTACCCTGTTGCACTCCGCCCATTGCCCGCAACTCACCTCACACCCAGTGTTCGTACACACCTTATCAGTTTCACTTCTGAACTTACTCTACTCGTCACTATATCATATATGTTTGGCAGAAAAGGCGCATAGATTTAAAAAATATTCCTAGATAAATGAATTTTGTTTATTACGTCAAATAAAGTGTGTGTGTACACGTGAAGGTAGTGTGAAACTTATTTGACTTCATCTTGTATTGAATTATATAGCATACGAGCTGACCCATCAAACGTTGTTTTGCCATATAATTACTATTATCGCTATTAAAAAATAGGGGTTGGTGATAGAAAGGTGAAATTTTAGGGTTATATGTATTTTCTATGCTGTATCACAAAAAAATTTCGTCAAAAAATTAGGGGTATGAAAAATAGATAGTAGCCGATTCTCAGACCTGCTGAATACGAATATTAAATTTAGTACAAATCGGTAAAGCCGGTTCGGAGGAATATAGGTACGAAAACTGTGACACAAGAATTTTATATATAAGATTGAGCAGTAAAAATAATAATAGTTCACGGCGAATAATTATCAGAAAACTTGTTGTATGTCCATAAAAATATTGACTCTTTTATATGAGAAAAAGTGAATGCGCCTCATATAACTTATAAAATTTCTTTAATTTCTAGTAGACTGCTTAAAATTTACATTTCAATCAAGGGGAAACTGTATAAAAAAATATTTCTATAACAAACTCCCAGAAGCAGTTTCAAAGATGTCCCTATATAAATTTAAATCTTTTATTAAAAGAATACTAATACACAAAATTCGTGAGACCTATGTCCAGCAGTGGACGTCCATCGGTTGAAGCGACGACAACGACGACGACGACGACGAATACACAAAAACTAATACGAAAACATGCTATAATTTTAGAAAATAAAAAGCGTGGGAGTTAATGAATAGCTCTAATCGATATAGAATGAATTAATAATATATATTGTAGTGATGATGAGCAATAAACATACACCCAACTAAGTTTGTTGCGTGCTTCTTCTCAGAACGCGTACCTTTACATTCCTTAATATCATAATTGGTGCATAAGGAAAATTATTATCAATACTTCCATATCTTTTGGAGTTTTTTAGAAATTCATATGAAATATAGTGTTGATTATAATTGTTAGTAAATTAGGAAGGCGATGACTACTGAAACACTGTTTATACTAGTTCAGTAGTCATCGATCATTATTTGTAAGAACAACACTGTTTATCTGATGATATATAAATAAATAAAAACATCAATACAGTATTATAACATATACAGTTTTGACTTATACTGAGTAAAAAATTGCTCATCTCCGTTAATATAAAGCTCCCGGTTTGAAGAAATTACTACTGTTTTGAATAGTCTGAAAAATTCTGAGACAAAGAAGCTATTTATTTGTCTGTTTGCATACCACTTCATTATAACGTGGTAATTACCAATTTTAAATGAATAATTAACTTATACCCGATTCCCTAGGTCCTGTATATCTATTCAAAATTCATCGATAGTGGTTCAGCAGAGTTAATTTTTGCGTTTAGAATATAAGTATAGTTTATATGTAAGGAGAGAAATTTAAAATGTTAACACATTAGTCTCACGAGAAAAAGAAATTCAATACATACGAAATACTCGAGCTATACGCTAATTTAGCAAATGTAATTCTTAATCCAATGTTACATCAAGGTGTCGTTTTTTACAGCTTTCACATTTGATCGTTATCAACCAAAATCTGGCCTCCAATAAATGACATCTAACCCTTTGCCGAGGGGCTTTTCATACAAATAAAAACATTCTTTTTGAAACCAGTATCGACAATTACTTCATTATATTTGTCAAGGGGTTCTCATTGCCAGCGGATGTGACATCTAACGTTCTTAACGTGCAGTGCTCGCTACCTCCATCTGGCTCTCAGGACGCTTGTATCGTCGAACCTGTTTTTGCAAATGCCAGAATGCCTTTTGTGCCCCATGAACTAGTCATGGATACAAATGTTACATCTATTTGTCAATTGTAATCAATTAACATATAGATAAATGTTTAAATCGGTTTTAACTGAAGTGATAATAATTTTTTTCGTGAATTTGAAAGACTACCTCGCTGGCACAGTGTTGCAAATACGCTCCCGATTCGCTAGCAGAGGTCCTGGGTTCGATAGCTGAGTAAGTTTAAGGTATTGCGTTTTCTAATTTGCCTGGAACCTTGAGTTACCACCCTAGCAGCAACCGCGTGACGCCACGAAAAAAAAATTAAAAGTGCATGCGTACAAAGTACACCTATTTTATTCTTTGGCAAACCTATTTTTAAGTCTTATTTATATTTATACAAATCTAAAACTTTACATTTCCGAGACTTAGGAGGAGGGAAAAAGGAAGGAATTAAATGAATTTAATTGTGATTGAAATATCAAGTGTCGAAAATTAATTCAAATAATTTATTGAAATCCCAAATGACGAATTGTAAATAAAAATGCCACGTGTTTTTGTCTATATTAGAAATTTAAATGTAGAAACGAGAATTAATGAAATATTTTTATTTTATGTTTTATACATATAATAGTATATTAAATGACGAGTGGCAAATTAAAATGCCACATGTTATTTGTAAATATTAAAACTACCTAACCTTAAAACGAATTAACATAAAAACGCTACACACCTTGCGTGTGACGCTCGTGACGCTAATCACGCGAAATTTAATTTCAAAAATTGCATTTTGGTACGACGCTGTGTAGAAACCAAAAGATGTGTATATTATCTCTTACCAGGTAAACCTTGGACTGATCATCACTCAACAGCAGGTGATGATTACTGTCAAGCGCTAACCCATTGGCAATAAAAAAATCTATAACGGCGGATTTGTAATATTGTAACCTTTAAGACGCAATCTTAAGATTTTTTTAAGTAATTTGCTAAGTTTTATACAATTTGCAGAAAATGTCTTTATTTTATTCCAACACCGCAATGCCAAATATAATTCTGCGGGGAAACTAGTAATATTGGTTTCTCTTGTGATATCGAATTATGGACAAATCAGCATCACGTTTTTAGTATAGTGCAATACCATAGAGCAAACTATCGTTTCACCTGCAAATCTCTGGAGCAATTTAAAGCTTACCAACACGCAATCCGGTTTAAGCACCAAACTCTTTACGCAAAGGGAGCCAATGCCTAGGTCAGTAAGGTAAGTAGCAGCCATTAACGTCCCAGTGCTCGGCACAGGCCTCTTCATTCGTAAGAGGGATGCGCCAAGAAGTGAAAATTTAGCTGTTAGTTACCATACTTTATAACATTTGTCCCTTAAAATGTTTACTTGAAAAAATTGCTACAATTCTTATTATCCAATGAAATCTTATAGATCTTCTTCGTATATTTATTCAAGGGCGTCTAATATTAATTAGTTCAACGTATGTAAACAACATTGTTTATCTTAAAAACCCTGTGTGTTGTGTGGCATAACATATTTACAATATTTTTATATATACTCAAGCCACGACTAATAGTTAATAGTAAGAAATATTGAAAAAAAATATTATGAAGAAAGCCTTGAAAAAAGGAATGAAAATTAATGTAAACAAAGCGAAAGTTATGCTCTTTGAAAGAGATGAATCTAAATGGCAATATTTTGATAAATGGGGAAACAAGTGGAAGAAGTGAAAGAATTTGTATACTTGGGATCTAAATTTACAAAAGATGGAACATTTGTAAGTGATATTGAAAGGACGACTTCCAGCCCCTCGAACAAGCCGGATTCCGAAAAGGCTTTAGTACCATAGACCACATCTTTACGCTGCGGCAGATTATACAGAAGACCGAGGAGTATAATCGGCCACTTTGCTTGGCGTTCGTGGACTATGAGAAAGCCTTCGATTCGGTGGAAACCTGGGCGGTGTTGAGATCTTTACAGAGATGCCGAATTGACCACCGGTACATACACGTGTTGAAGTGCTTGTACGAAAACGCCACCATGTCAGTCCGTATACAGGACCAAAGCACAGCGTCTATCCAACTGCAGCGTGGAGTGCGACAGGGAGATGTTATCTCCCCGAAGCTCTTCACTGCGGCGCTGGAAGACCTTTTTAAGCTTTTGGAGTGGAACGGACTGGGCATCAACATCAACGGCGAGTACATCACTCATCTACGGTTTGCCGACGACGTGGTCATTATGGCAGAGACTCTGGAAGATCTCAATGCAATGCTCGATGACCTCAGCAGAGCTTCTCGACAGGTGGGCCTAAAAATGAACATGGATAAGACGAAAGTTATGTTCAATATCCATGTTCCGCTCCACCCAGTCATCGTTGAGAACTCAGCACTCGAAATTGTAGACGAATATACATACCTGGGACACATTGTCCAGCTAGGTAGGTCCAATTTCGAGAAAGAGGTCAACCGCCGAATCCAACTCGGTTGGGCAGC
>JACTOM010000008.1:295616-348050 GCA_015832385.1 Elymnias hypermnestra | reverse complement strand
ACACTTATGTATGGTAGTGAAAGTTGGGTATGGCAGAAGAATCACAAAAGTAAAATAAATGCGGTAGAGATGAGAGCGTTGAGAAGCATGAGTGGATTAAAACTGAGTGACAGAGTGAGAAATAGTGTGATAAGAGAACGTTGTGGTGTAAAAGAAGACGTAGTGACTAAAATTGAGAAAGGTATGCTTAGATGGTTTGGGCATGTAGAGAGAATGAATGAAAGGAGACTGACAAAATGATTTATGAGTCAAGAGAGACTGCGAAAGTTGGAAGGGGAAGACCAAGGCGAACGGTCCTGGACCAAATCCAGGACATTTTAAATAAGGGCCAGGTCAATAGTACTCTAAACCGACGAACTTGTATGAAAGGTTTAATGAGAATGAAAGAAGCGAAGGAGATATGTAAGGATCGCCGCCAGCGGAAGGACTCTACCCCTATGAGAATGAAGTGTGATGCTATGTGTGTAATGTATG
This sequence comes from Elymnias hypermnestra, assembly GCA_015832385.1. Classification (NCBI taxonomy): domain Eukaryota; kingdom Metazoa; phylum Arthropoda; class Insecta; order Lepidoptera; family Nymphalidae; genus Elymnias; species Elymnias hypermnestra. The sequence goes on along the minus strand of JACTOM010000008.1, from coordinate 347,576 downwards.
TAAAGTAAGAATACAGTCACACGTTGCTTTTATTCGTAAATGTGAAGTCAATATTGTTTCTCTTAGGTCTTCATGTAACACAAAAAAATTGCGCCCACTATTGGAAGCTATTAAAACTACTCACTACATCAGCGACTAAACTTCTATAGGCTCTAATAGTCGAATTTAGAGCAAAATATATGGTAATGAACGCAGCTAAATCTCACCGTTTTCGTCTAAATATTGGCCTTTAGCGAGCATGGTGGTTAGCACCTTATAGCTTTCCAAAATTATTTCATTTTATAAAATAGTGCCGTTATGGTACAGATTAACAGCCCGCGACGTAGTTTTCAAGACTTCTCACAGTTGGCGCGCTTACTTCATTATGACAAAGTCGTACAGAAAACATTTATGAAGCCATATTTTTTCATTCTAAGTATTGTCGGTGCACACAGTATGTATTATTGTGTGTATTACATGAAGTTGATAAAAATGCAAGGGAATATATAGTAATTACTAGTAAGTAATCAAGTAGTAAGCACAGTAATGGCGGGCGGCGCGCACGGTGCGATTATGAATGGCGCGTGACGCAATGCCCGTACCGGCCAATGCAAGCAAACGCGCTCGCGCCGCAGTCCGCACTCACTTGGTTGCTCTCGCTCGCTGCGCTCGAACGGTACACTTTACGGGCACAACCGCCTTGCGTTAATATTATAATTATTATATTAACCCAATAAGACTGGACCACCGCTTAATAAATCTACTACTACATTTTGATTGATTTGTAGTAGGAGCTTTCATACGATGGGCCCTGAAGTGCTTGAAATAATTTGAGAGTTGAACTGTGCTCGAGAAGACTCTGTGTGAACGTCATTTGCGTGGCAGGAATAGTGAGAGGGCATAACCAGGATCGGGGCCATTTGAAGGGCGTTTTCTCGTCGTTGGCGAGTGGCGGCTGCGCCCCGCACGTTGTAGTTGTAAGGTGAAGCGGGACAAGGCGGGTGACGCCTGTACCGGACGAAGTAGGCGGTATCGGGCGACCGCCCTCCGCGGGCCCCGGACGGGCGCCATGGAAAAGGCATTGGTGCGGGGCGCCGCCACACGGACCCACTGACGAATATACTTCACGAACTTCTATCGTTTTAGTGGTGACCGTAACATCTGGCCCATTGTCGATAAAAAACATTAAACTTCATCATGTCAAAATATTGCAATAGATAATTACATGAGACTGTATAGTCTTGTAACCTTTGCCTATACCATTAGTGGGATAAAAAAATGCTAGATTACATGGATATAGTATACGATAATTTTATTTTGCGCCCATTTACTGTGTATAATTAATATATTACTACATCTAATTAATAAAACCACTAAATAAACTGATTGCACTCAGTTGTATCTATATTAAGTATGAATTATTTCTTTCCAACACTCTACTGATTACTGTGATGCCAGATGAGACTAATGAATCCATTAAACTATCAAATCTTAAAAAATATTTTAAATGAACTTTACTTGAATTCCAAAGGTAAGATCAACCACATGATTATTAAAATATTCGTAAAGTCTTCGTGATGGGGGTGGAATTACATATCTGTTTCAGTACCATGGTGGCAACTGCTCAAGCTCTTTATAGAAATAATTCTCCTTTAACATCCATGTTGAATTATAAGCACAATTAAACTATAAAACGGAGGAAAATTGTTTAAAATTTTTAGTTTTACGTAACTAAAAAATGAAAACCTATAATGGAAACAAAAAACAAATTCCGGGAAATTGCTATGAATATAAAAGTGTGTGAGTAATTCACGTACGTTCGGTAGACGTCAACTTTTATAAAAGTAACCTACAAAGACTATAGGAGTCACTAAACATGTTTCCTATCAGTCTCTCGCAAACAAGTCCTATTTATGAATGTTTCTCTTTATGGTGGAATTTCTCTTTTGCCCAGCTCTCGATCCCCGGTGGGGCGAATTTAGGAAGTAGTATTTTTTAATTTGTCGAATCTGGACTGATGAAAGGCTTCGTCCGCGGCTAATTACCACCCTACCAGCAAAGACGTATAGCCAAATAAAGAGATTTTGTTCCCGTACGATGCTGTGTAGAAACTGTAAGAAGTAATTTGCCTCTTACCAGATTAGCGTGCTTCCAGCTTACTGGCTGTGTCATTACTTACCATCAGATGAGATCAATCAAGCGTTAACTGTAATAAGAAGTGTTTTACTTAAATAACAGTTTGTGTAACCAATCGAGTACGGTAGGTCGTATTTGATGTCCAAATGGCACCTCACTATGAGCGTCGCGCTCCCCGCGGGCCTCTATTTTCCGCCACGCCCAGCGCGCATTCTCCAACAGTATACACAAAATGGATGCATGGAGAATCGAGTCGGACCGGCGTCGCTTGCAGCTCGCGCAGCGCGGCTCAGTCACGCACGTCGCATCAGTCAGTCGAGTAGCGACCTCGCTAGCCTGCGAACTGTACGCACGGCGCACACGTGCCCTCGCGCCCTTCCCTACACACCGCCGCACTCCGCGCGAACATCGCCCTCGGTGCCGATCCGACCGGTGCTTCGCTCGCTTTCGACCTATTATGTAATACGAAAATAAACACCGCGCCTTTTAACAGCGAGCACGTGTGCGTACCGGCTGCTGTACTCCGCCATCCACAACCAACCGATCAATCTACATTCCTCATCACCAACAACATCACAATTTCTCTTAACTAGTAAAATATTCCCATTATAATATTGCATTTAAACACCACGTTGCGGGCGATCAAACAGTACCTCCTAATACTAACTACCCAAAGTGAAGTGTCATTTGGTTTTTAAAAAGTCAATTCAGTGCAGAATGGCCAATTCCATGGAACAGCAATTTGGCGAACTCAATTTATCACAGGAAGATCACGATCAAATATTTGAACAGGACGATCTTCCAGATCAAAGGTTGGTTGATTTCATTACATCCATTTTGCGTACTAAAATAATTGTTTCCAATACTTCCAATCATTTAAGTATTCAAATGTTATATAAATATGAGACAATTAATTGACTATATTAAAAAACTCTTAAATAGATGAATTTATACTTTAGTTTATTAATAACTAATGATCGGAGTAAGTAGAGCTATTTAGGATCATTGACCTCAAACATTGATGTTAGTTCGCATATTCCACGAGATTAAAGCGTAATAGTCTGGGATTCAATTATTATAATTATTTTTAAACATATCATTTTGAGTGACGAAAGTATCGCATTGTTTTTCGATTACATAAATGCGTAATTTAGTGCGCATGCCTCAAATTTTCGGCCCATGCCTTATTACGCGCTTCTTTTCAACGTGACAGTTGAAATGCCCCAGTCCTGAATACCCAAAGTGGTAAATTTCCATGAAAGAAACATTTCTTTTTTTTATGAGTATCAAATATTTTGTTTGCCAGCACTTGAAAATTAATTATAGTGTTAAATAAAAAAAAATTACAATACTTTATCTACAAAAAAAGTTATTATTTTATTAGTTCTAATTGGCTGTTGACACGCAGCGCGCTGCTCTTACGCTTTCTTCGTCTTATTTTACTTGTCGTTTACTACAAGTATGTTATGACCCCGTTTACTGCTTATGACACATTCAATGGCAATTTTAATAGTAAAATTAAGTATCCATTATTATAAAGTATCTATTATAATGTCTTTCACTTAATTTTTTCCTCGTATTATTTAATTAAAATTTTCTTCTAGTTTTCTTTTTCTTTACATTTTACCAGTTTCGCCTATTTCCATTGTAAACCTGTTGTTAATGTTTATGGTCTTCACGAAACAGGCTTCCTAGTGTGAAGACCACTGGCAATCAACAGGAAACTTTGTACAATGCAGTGTGCGCTCATAATTTATTAATAACTAATGTTAACATTGAAAATATTTTTTTTATTATTTAGTTGATGATTCGTCATGCGCTGTTCAATAATTGGCTCATCGAATATTTTTTTTTTTTAAATATTGATTATGTATATGTATGTATAATGCAGTATATGCCGTATATGGGGTGGTACCCCGGGCGCTAAACAGCGTCGATAAAAGTTCGGCATCAACGCAAGGGTTAACCTGAAAATACATTTCAAGGCGCATGCTTCGTCAAATTGTAGACGCATGCGCGCAGCTTTTATGTGTCAACAAAATATTTGGCAATTTTATTTTGCTGCGTCATCAAAATTTGTAATGATTTATTTCTTCTTTACTTAATTATTCTTACGATTCATGAAAACTTATTTTCTTTAATTTGTTTTATTTAAGATTTGCACATTCATTGCGTGTTTGATGCAACTTAATTTTAAGCTGTAATATAGTTTGTGTTTGAAAGTTGTCATAATTATATGAGTAAACAACTTGTTTAGAACATCGTTGTTGAAGCATGAACGCTAATGATTCTAGTTGTCCCACATGCGGCGATGTTATACTTTCGGCCCTAGGTGCAGAATATATAGTTTGCGTTATGAATGCAGCGAGTGAGTGATGCGTTGTAAATTTTACATCAGCAACGCGTTGCCAAAGCTTTTGTCAAACGCGCATCGTTGCCGCTTTTTTTATATCGCTGCATAATAATCCGCTCACGCCCATACCAAGAAATAGAAGAATAGACCATATATTTTTTTTATTTTAATAAGTAAATATTTGTTTAAATGTGTTGGTAATTTTAATTAAGATTTTATTTTAGTTACAAATAGTTTGTTCATTTCAATCATGTTTCTTTTTTTGAGGCACAAATAATTTGTATGGTATGTTCTTGTACAACTTCAGAATGATCAATTATTATCATAATATAAGAAATGATTACATTAAAAAATATGTGGTTTAATGAATCAAGTTTCTAACTGTTTATTGTACTATTCTATAAACCGTCCTTATATTTATAGTAAGTATATATTCTCCCTCTCTCTATAAAAATAATAAAAAGCTATTTACTTAGCTCCCTAAGGCAAAAACAGCTTTTTATTATTTTTCGTGAACGTTCATAGTCTATCATATGACATCTAAAATAGCTCCCCCTACTCCAATCACTGTTAAAAGCACGCTTGTAAAGGTTCTAATTATGTATATTACAAGGATACTTTATACCGACAATAAATAATTTAGACTATGAAGTCAAGAGCCAACACGAGGATTGAGTCGCGATATGCTCACGGGGGAGGGGAGATAATATAGCAAAACCATATACGAAGTGAACGTTGCGGATTGCCCCCATAACAGCGATTCTACTCACCTGTGGAGTGCAACATCTACTATTATGTACTATTGATTGCTATCTATATTGTATTTGTGAATGCAAATTGATTTGTCCTTTTAATATTTATTTAATAACCTCCTATAAGGGTGATAAGATACACTGTACTGCTAAGACAACAAATATCACATCAAACCTCGTGTAAAGTCAATAAAATGTGCCTTAATTACAGGCACTTTGGCCCCCATCTAGAAATTCCTTTTTTAAAATATGGCGTCAAACCCATTGTTGGTTATTTTGAAGTCGTTAAAAAAGTATGGATTTTTTTATGATATATAAAATATATATTACATTTTTAATTTTATTCAAATCCTATTAGTACACCCTGGTCGTATTTGGTTCAGCGACTGAAGTTAAAATACATTTGTTAACACAGTGTTTTCAAATATTAATTAATTATTTAAATTGTCTTTAAATTGTTGTCTACTAAAAGACATGCTTTCTGAATTGGTAATTTAAATATAGATCTATTTCTTGAATCTAATGCTGATGTTTCCAACGCATAAACCGTCAACTCGACTAAATAGTTGTTTGGACTGTTATATATAAATCTCCTTATTGCGTGACAATGATGTTTAAAGATGTCCATACAGACAATTTCTAATTATAGGCCGATATTTTTGCGTCCTGTTATATGAAAGGTATTTCAAAAGATTAAATACATTACCGACAGTAATATCCTCTCAGCAAACCGATTTTGATTCAGACATGGTAAATCAATCGAGGACGCTGTGTTAGTGTATCCAATGAATTACACTTTTCGATAGTGTGTCCAATAACTTTAACTTGGTATATTTTTGGCTGTTTCCAAGACTTTCGATACCCACCCATTCCCAAAACATACTCCCATACTTATCCCATGTTGAAACATCAAAAATTAATTGTTAAATCTTTTTTTAGCCCTAGGAATAATGTGTTTTATATAAGGGAGGGCGTTAATCACTGCAAACACAGTTTAAACTTCTATAGAATCAATTGTTCCCATGTTTTTAAGATACCTATGCACAGTTCCTTGCAATAAATAAATAATCAAAAATAAAGAAATTTTCGAAAAATCTTACACCGTTTATTGAAATATCGTGTACCATAGAGTTTATCGATTTGTCTATATGTATATATAATATATATATTCCTCATAAATATTTAAATGTGGCCTATAATTTTCGCGCCAAATTTCGGTGATAGGTTCATGTAAACTACTAGGTATGGATGGATTCAAATTCCATATTTCACTACAGAGAAATCGTAAAGTGTAGGCAATGATCACTTAATATTACTACTTATGATTAACTAGTAAATTGAAAAGTAGTCTTTTTTGGTTTTTGAGAAACGCTAACACCAAAACAATTATATTCACCAGGACCTGTGTCAACAAAATTCGCATGTCTCTGGTCTGCTACCTTTTTCTGCCCTTTTAAGGCTGAACAATTCATTTAAGGGTGAACGTTTCTATAATAATCTCTCACAAGATGTTCTAAAGATGTCTCTTAATAAATTCAGTCTTTATAAAAGAAAATTGATTGAAAAATCTTATTGTAAGTTTACTTAGACGATAGAAACTCGAGGGAGTAAACGAATTACTCTAGTTTGAATTAAAATATAATATTCTAATATGATATTGTATTGTCGGTTCTGGAGAGGGCGCAAAGGAATCTGCCTAACTTTAGATTGTAGGTCATTCTTGAATACCATCCTCAGTCGTATATTAGACTTAATGTGTAAAAATTAAATTATATTTGACGATTTAAAAGTGCTGTAAAAGAGCTATTTTAATAAAGATATTTTGAGTTTTGAACCAAAAACTACAAGGGTAACACACCGCGGAAACAGTTCACTATATGATTTATGTCGTCGCTTCAAGAGATGGACGTCCTACTGCTGGACATAAGTCTCACGAAATGATGCCCACAAGGCCCGATATTGTGCCGCCTGGTTCCAGCGGCTACCGGCGATCCTTCTTATATCGTCGGTCCACCTTGTGGGGGGTCTTCCTACACTGCGTCGTCCGGTGCGGGGTCGCCATTCCAGCACCTTCCGGCCCCAACGTCCATCGGTTCGTCGGACTATGTGCCCCGCCCATTGCCACTTCAGGTTCGCGATTCGTAGGGCTATGTCGGTGACTTTGGTTCTGCTACGGATCTCCTCATTTCTGATTTGATCGCGTAGAGAAACTCCGAGCATAGCCCTCTCCATCGCACGCTGAGTGACTCTGAGCTTCCGCATGAGGCCCATAGTCAGCGACCACGTCTCAGAACCGTAGGTCATCACTGGCAACACGCACTGTTCGAAGACTTTGGTCTTCAGGCACTGAGGGATATTGGACGAAAAAGTCTTCCGGAACTTCCCGAACGCTGCCCAACCGAGTTGGATTCGGCGGTTGACCTCTTTCTCGAAATTGGACCTACCTAGCTGGACTATGTGTCCCAGGTATGTATACTCGTCAACAATTTCGAGTGTAGAGTTCTCAACGATGACTGGGTGGAGCGGAACATGGATATTGGACATAACTTTCGTCTTATCCATGTTCATTTTTAGGCCCACCTGTCGAGAAGCTCTGCTGAGGTCATCGAGCATTGCATTGAGATCTTCCAGAGTCTCTGCCATAATGACCACGTCGTCGGCAAACCGTAGATGAGTGATGTACTCGCCGTTGATGTTGATGCCCAGTCCGTTCCACTCCATAAGCTTAAACAGGTCCTCCAACGCCGCAGTAAAGAGCTTCGGGGAGATAACATCTCCCTGTCGCACTCCACGCTGCAGTTGGATAGACGCTGTGCTTTGGTCCTGTATACGGACTGACATGGTGGCGTTTTCGTACAAACACTTCAACACGTGTATGTACCGGTGGTCAATTCGGCATCTCTGCAAAGATCTCAACACGGCCCATGTTTCCACCGAATCGAAGGCTTTCTCATAGTCCACGAACGCCAAGCAAAGTGGCCGATTATACTCCTCGGTCTTCTGTATAATCTGCCGCAGCGTAAAGATGTGGTCTATGGTACTAAAGCCTTTTCGGAATCCGGCTTGTTCGGGGGGCTGGAAGTCGTCAAACTTGCGAGCGAGACGATTCGTAATGACCCTCGAGAACAGCTTATAGACATGACTTAGCAGCGCAATAGGTCTATAGTTCTTCAATAAGGTGTTGTCACCTTTCTTGAAGAACAGAACTACCACGCTCCTATGCCACGCCTTTGGCACCGTACCTTCCAGGATGACGGAATTGAACATTCGCTGAAGGACTTTTAGAATGGGTTTTCCACCCGCCTTCAGGAGTTCCGCTGTGATTCCGTCATCACCAGGTGCCTTGCTGTTCTTCATCTGTTTAAGGGCCATACTAATCTCGTACAAGCTGACGTCCGGGATATCTTCGGTATAATGTCGAGTAAGTTTGGCACGAGGATCTTTAGCCAAACTATCAATAGGCTTGCAGGTCGATGTGTATAACTGCCCATAGAAACTCTCAACCTCCCTCCGAATCTCAGGTCCAGATGCAATGAGTTCGCCGTTATGAGTCCTCAGCCGCGTCAACTGGCTCTGACCGATAGACAGATCTTTTGCGAACACTTTAGTGCCTTTGTTGCGTGCGATGGTATCTCGTATACGCTCGACATTAAAGTGTCCCACATCACGCTTTTGCGATTTAGAGATCTGTTTATGCGGTTATGTATCTGCCGTTATGCGGACGCGTCTGCTGCAGACTGTAAACTCATTGCATGTCTCTGATCCATGAGACTAAGAGTATGGTCTGAGAATCCCTTGGTTTTCTTTCTAAGGGGTTTATAGAATTTAATCCCAACCCTATGGACAGTTTCCACTAGCCAATTGTTTTTTAGCTCGTTCACGGATTCGCAATTCTCGAGGCAAGCGAAGCGGTTTTGCAGCTCCAGTTCAAAGTTCTCTGGGTCTTGGATATGAGCGCGAGTGGGTCGGAGCGTTGATGTTCCATTCACGGACAACGTCAACATTCAATGTGCCTCTGACCATTCGGTGATCGCTCCCAGATTTCACTTTATTGATCACAGAGACATCATTGAATATATTTCGCTTCGTAGACATGATGAAGTCAATCTCGTTTCTCGTGGAGCCATCGGGACTAAGCCAAGTCCACTTTCGATGTGGCCGTTTCCTGAAAAAGGAGTTAATCGTGTAGAGGCCCTTCTTTTCCATGAAATCGGCCAGCATTTGACCTCTCTGGTTCCGTAGGTAAGTCGTAAGTAGCAGCCCATTAATGTCCCACTGCTGGGCACAGGCTTCCTTACTCATATGAGAGAGGGTTTTTAGAGCATAGCCCCACCACGCTGCTCCACTGCGGATTGGCAGGCCTTTCCGTTCCGTTCCGTTGCCCGTTTCCAAATTGCCCTACTCTCATCTCTGCCCCACTTCGTTCGACGAGTTTTGCGTTGACATCTCCCATTACAACATTGTAGTGTGTCCTAGAGGTATGTATGGCTCTTGATATATCCTTATACATAACCTCTACATCATCATCGGGATGCGATGATGTATGTTGGTGCGTAAACCTGTATGACCTTCAACGAAAACGGTTTGGTAATTCTGAGTATAAGGTACGCTACCCTGTTAGACACACTTTATTTGGACAACATTGTTACTGAGAGATTTGTGGACGAGGAACCCGACACCACCTTGAGTTTGGTGTTCACCCTCCCGGTAGTAAAGCAAATTACTGGATTTGAGTATTATCGTGCCCTCTCCCTCTCTACGGACTTCGGATAATCCTACAATATCCCAGTGTAACTTGCTCACGGCTTCTTCCAGCTCGAAGACTTTGTCGTCGGTCCTCAAAGTGCGTGCGTTGTATGTTGCCAGGTCAAGTCGTCGGGGCTGGCAGCGGAATTTCTTCCGGAGATTCTTAGCACCCCCTGCCCCGCCGTTACCAAAACCGCTGCCAGAGCATGGAATAGCGGGGCTGCCGGGGACTTGGGGCCATTGCTGCCTTGTTGTCATCATTTCTTGGTTTTGCTAATAATCACCACGCTTGGCAGGCGGGTTGCTGATCGCAGTGCTGACCCTCTCGCACCGATAACGCTGCTGCCCGTTATCGGTCTGTGACATTTAGGTCAGCGGAGAATGGATATAGCGCCATTTATCGGTATATGATTTATGTAGTGATCGATAAAAGAAGATACTACAACGCCCATCCCTAACTCATATTCGTACTCGTATGACCTACTGTACCCAAGACGCCCACTCCGGTTACGCTGTAAGCAACTCGGCGAACGAAGTGGCGCAGAGTTGAGAGTGGGGCAATTTGGATACGGGCAACGGAACCAGAGAGGTCAAATGCTGGCCGATTTCATGGAAAGGGAGGGCCTCTACATGATGAACTCCTTTTTCAGGAAACGGCCACATCGAAAGTGGACTTGGCTTAGTCCCGATGGTTCCACGAGAAACGAGATTGACTTCATCATGTCTACGAAGCGAAATATATTCAATGATGTCTCTGTGATCAATAGAGTGAAAACTGGGAGCGATCACCGTATGGTAAGAGGCACATTGAATATTGACGTTGTCCGTGAACGGAACAGACTGGTGAAGTCAACGCTCCGACCCACTCGCGCTCATATCCAAGACCCCGAGAGCTTCCAACTGGAGCTGCAAAACCGCTTCGCTTGCCTCGAGAATTGCGAATCCGTGGACGAGCTAAACAATAGGCTAGTGGAAACTGTCCATACGGTTGGGATGAAATTCTATAAACCCCGTAGAAAGAAAACCAAGAGATTCTCAGACCATACTCTTAATCTCATGGAACAGAGACATGCAATGAGCTTGCAGTCTGCAGCAGACGCGTCCGCATACCGGCAGATCAATAGACAGATCTCTAAATCGCAAAAGCGTGATGTGCGACACTTTAATGCCGAGCGTATACGAGATACCATCGAACGCAACAAAGGCACTAAAGTGTTCGCAAAAGATCTGTCTATCGGTCAGAGCCAGTTGACGCGGCTGAGGACTCATAACGGCGAACTCATTGCATCTGGACCTGAGATTCGGAGGGAGGTTGAGAGTTTCTATGGGCAGTTATACACATCGACCTGCAAGCCTATTGATAGTTTGGCTAAAGATCCTCGTGCCAAACTTACTCGACATTATACCGAAGATATCCCGGACGTCAGCTTGTACGAGATTAGTATGGCCCTTAAACAGATGAAGAACAGCAAGGCACCTGGTGATGACGGAATCACAGCGGAACTCCTGAAGGCGGGTGGAAAACCCATTCTAAAAGTCCTTCAGCGAATGTTCAATTCCGTCATCCTGGAAGGTACGGTGCCAAAGGCGTGGCATAGGAGCGTGGTAGTTCTGTTCTTCAAGAAAGGTGACAACACCTTATTGAAGAACTATAGACCTATTGCGCTGCTAAGTCATGTCTATAAGCTGTTCTCGAGGGTCATTACGAATCGTCTCGCTCGCAAGTTTGACGACTTCCAGCCCCCCGAACAAGCCGGATTCCGAAAAGGCTTTAGTACCATAGACCACATCTTTACGCTGCGGCAGATTATACAGAAGACCGAGGAGTATAATCGGCCACTTTGCTTGGCGTTCGTGGACTATGAGAAAGCCTTCGATTCGGTGGAAACATGGGCCGTGTTGAGATCTTTGCAGAGATGCCGAATTGACCACCGGTACATACACGTGTTGAAGTGTTTGTACGAAAACGCCACTATGTCAGTCCGTATACAGGACCAAAGCACAGAGTCTATCCAACTGCAGCGTGGAGTGCGACAGGGAGATGTTATCTCCCCGAAGCTCTTTACTGCGGCGTTGGAGGACCTGTTTAAGCTTATGGAGTGGAACGGACTGGGCATCAACATCAACGGCGAGTACATCACTCATCTACGGTTTGCCGACGACGTGGTCATTATGGCAGAGACTCTGGAAGATCTCAATGCAATGCTCGATGACCTCAGCAGAGCTTCTCGACAGGTGGGCCTAAAAATGAACATGGATAAGACGAAAGTTATGTCCAATATCCATGTTCCGCTCCACCCAGTCATCGTTGAGAACTCTACACTCGAAATTGTTGACGAGTATACATACCTGGGACACATAGTCCAGCTAGGTAGGTCCAATTTCGAGAAAGAGGTCAACCGCCGAATCCAACTCGGTTGGGCAGCGTTCGGGAAGTTCCGGAAGACTTTTTCGTCCAATATCCCTCAGTGCCTGAAGACCAAAGTCTTCGAACAGTGCGTGTTGCCAGTGATGACCTACGGTTCTGAGACGTGGTCGCTGACTATGGGCCTCATGCGGAAGCTCAGAGTCACTCAGCGTGCGATGGAGAGGGCTATGCTCGGAGTTTCTCTACGCGATCAAATCAGAAATGAGGAGATCCGTAGCAGAACCAAAGTCACCGACATAGCTCTACGAATCGCGAACCTGAAGTGGCAATGGGCGGGGCACATAGTCCGACGAACCGATGGACGTTGGGGTCGGAAAGTGCTGGAATGGCGACCCCGCACTGGACGACGCAGTGTAGGAAGACCCCCCATAAGGTGGACCGACGATATAAGGAGGATCGCCGGCAGCCGCTGGAGCCAGGCGGCACAAGATCGGTCCTTGTGGGCATCATTTCGTGAGACCTATGTCCAGCAGTGGACGTCCATCGGTTGAAGCGACGACGCTGTAAAAGCCAGTAGGACTAACAGCTAAACAGTTCGAAAAAAGAGACGCCCACGCCTACGCATACAGCGACATGTTACGTCATAATATGAACTAGGCTATCCTAAAGTTTAAAATTCTTTTTATTGCTTGTTATCTAGCGCGTACGATGTAATTTCAATAGTTAACTCTTTCCATAATAGCATGCTTCCATCTTAGATTGTATCCTCACATAGCATAAGTTGAGATGAATAATGCGCTAATGTCACCAATTTGAAAAATAAACTGATTTGTGTGATTTGTATCCTTATCATTATGTTCACTTCATACTATTTATTCTGTTGTATATGTTATATATATGTTAGGAGGCAAATAACTCATTATAGATTTGATTACATAAAAGGAATTGATCCATACATTTTCGCGAACTCAGGTTTTTTCGCGAGTGTTGGATTTATGACCTGATTTAAATACGGCAATTTTGGCATTTTTTTGATAACAGACTTATCTCAAAAACGGGTCTAGTTTTACTAGATTAGTAGAAGTTTATTGCGTCGTGATTTTTTTTTACCAGTAAATCTATGATGGCTAAAATATGCTTATACTAGCAATGCCCTGCGGTTTAAGCCATGTAGCTACCTATCTCGTGGCAAGGGAAAGTCTGACTCCAGATTAATTTTTGTTAACATAAGTTTAATTTTTTAAATTAAGTTTTTAATTACTTATTTTTTCAGATTATTCTATGCACACTAACATTCATTATCTAATAAATATACAGTTTTCTTTATTTCAAAGATTTCTTGAAAGACTTCAAACAAATTCCAAATGCAAAACTTTATTGAAAATTGAAAAATTATTTATTTCATAAAAATTACAATAATAACATCTCGTGGCTGAGGCCTTCTTTTAAGCATAATAAATACCTATATTATTTATTCTATAATATTAGAGAAGAGATTTATTTCTAGAACTCCAGGTGTCTCAAACTTTCGTATATATAATAATACCATTTATTCTCAGAAATCAAAACATATACTTGACGTAGTTTTGTTAAAATAGTTTATTGTATTGATATTGTGGAGTACCCACACGTTAAAACCTTATTTGCGAATGTCAATCCCTATCCCAACCAAATTGAAAGTATGGCCCTTGAACTTAATGCTTAAGGCAAATAAAGTTTTTTACCGGAAATAAAATTCTTTTAAAAGATATAGATATATCCATGAGTATCATTAGTATGCTGGGTATCAGCTAACTACTATTTTAGATTACCTCGGTGGTAATTTAAAATATATGTAATTAATAAATAACTTTATACATAAATAAAAAAAAGTTGCCTCTGTTTAAAATAAAAACAAAATTCCTCCAAAAAATCTTTAGAAAAACTAATATTTGTGTTTTAATAATAATATATACAGTGCTTCACGTGTGCGCCAGACAAAATTCTACTGTGGGCCGCCATTTACCCAGTCCTGCATTAATGCATTTTTATTAGGGATCCCTACTTTTCTTTGAGAACGTAATGTCTATCTCTCAGTGAAAATGCAGTTTTCTAATAAAATTTGAAATCTGTCCAGTAGTTTGTTTGAAAAAATTACCAAACATACAAAAACACAAAGGTTTCTTCTTTATAATATTAGTTCATTATGATTAATTATGATTTAGATCACCTTTTCATCTTAAAGCATTCTAGCAAAACACATTCGCGATATATGTAACTTATGTTGCTTTTAGAAAAAGCGTATTGTAATTGTATCACATTGTTGTTTATATAACAAATGTAAACGATCAGTCAAGTGTTAACGGATATGACATATTCATAAATATTATTAATCATTAACCTTTTAACCTTTAATTAATATTCTTTCATCTAAATATACGGAGAAAATGTGTTGTATTTGTTTCATAGAAGTTAAACAATTTTTTAATCAGTTATCGATTCCCGTATTAATTATATGTTCATATTATGTTATCATCGTGTCTATCGAATCGTTACAAATAACAAAATGTTATTTTTACACGTCATAATATTGTTTACCAAGAACTTTTAAAAGTTCAATTTTGGACATTAATAAGTGAATCTCGACCAAGCTGAAATAATGTAGAACCAAGAAATAATTTTTATAAATGTTGCTGTTTTTGATATAATTTAAAAAGGGAAACTAACTTTAATGACTGTTCAAATACGATTAGTCATCTCAAATAAATGACTTGCTAAACTTTGTAAAATGCACGAAAATGGCGCATTTATAAAGGAGAATTGCAGTAATTAAAGGGTACCATTATTGTTTGAAATACTAGAATTGCATATCATTGACTTAAGTTTTTGCGAACAAACTTAATCAAACGAAGCGGGGGGGCGTGTACGTAAAGCAAGTTATTAGCGTGCTCATAATGTTGGGTGGTAAAGGTTCCAAGGATGCCAAAAATAATTAATTGTAAATGGTTATATCTTCCTTCTATATGATATTGTACAGATAAGTTTTCAAGTCTGTAACTCTTGCCAACACTTACCATTACACGTTAGGAGTAATGCCATCTAGATGAGAAGGATAGTAGTTGATTTTAATTTATTTATCAACTATATTATGAATCCTTTCGAAGACATAAAGATATTAACCAGAGTTCGCGACATCATATGTTGTAATCTACGAAAACTTTGTAGTAACCCGCCTCCGACAATCGCAGACATAGTAAAGTGTTGAACGTTTGATATATTTTGAATTTCCAACGTTAGTTCCAACAACCTATCAAACAGCTTCCTTCATCTTCTCTATGAAATGGAACTCCGTTTCGACTACGGATGTCAGGTTCTTCCACAAATCGGACAGATATTTTTTTGTTATTGAGTTTTTGTCGATTTATTTCGTATATTGTTCTGTGTAACAGGAGTCTTAATACGCCCAAGAGGTCATTTGCCAGATACCCGATGCCATTTATAAAATCCGTGGCCGCGTCTGGCGTGAAAATGTTTATCTCAATAAGAGTTCAGTGTAACATTTTAATTCCTAGAATTCATTATGCAATTGTTAATTTATCATAGGACAATGAGATTGGTTTTCAATGGAGCGTATCAAAATACATAGAAACTTTAGTATAAGACTTAATCCGTTCCAGTATGGTTCCATGTCATTATAAAAAAGAACAAGAGTCCACTTGTCCCTGACCAGCTGAACATCACGTATGGGGTCAAAATACATTGGTTGGTCAATAATTCTTTAATGTAGTGATATTACCATGAATGAGTATTAATAACGTCATGAAGAATAACATACCGCTAGCAACAGTCATAAAAGTAAGATCACTTTGGTTTATTTCTATTTTTTACTCTCATCTTCCACTTCTTCTGGTGTGTTCTCTTCCTGCTCGATGGTTGTCTGCTATGATATCAGGTTGATAGTTATTATTTATTGGTAATATGGACAATTTAACAATAGGCCGCTTCACGGTGGTGTTCTTGGTTTTCAGCGTGACAACTCGAATCAAGCCGTCATCATCGGAATGTGTTTCTAAAACGCATCCCATTGGCCATTTGCCTGGTGGCATGTTTTCTTATTAAATCACCACGAGATCTCCGACCCTCTTATTAGTTTTATGGTTCTTCCATTTGTTTCTTTCTGAAAGCATTGCCAAATATTTTCCTTTCCATAAATCTTGAAATAATTTGAAAGTTAAGTGCCATTTGGTTCTGGCATCTTGTTCGATTTCTATGATGCTTGTTAATCCAGGTCTTGTCTGTCCGTCTTTTTGTGGTTCTATTAAAACATGGCTTACACTTATGGGTTCTTTAACACCAAATGGATTTGTACTATTTATAAATTGTATCTAAATTTGTAAAATTAATTTATTATTATGGTAACGTATGCACGAGGCGTCACTATGGTAGCTAGCGGCGTACTACTACTTTAATGATGGAAAAATTGATATATAAATTATGTATTCGATTTATTTTCATTTGCGAAAGTTCGATCATGTGTCTCAATATCGTGCTCAAGCTGAAATGGTTATCAATCTGTTCAAGTAGAAATCTCCATGCACTTACTCTACTCTATTTTGTACTGTATAATCCGCACGCCCAATCTTATTTGAGAAAACGCTTTACTTTTGTTGAGAGAGATGATCGGTTGCGATGTCAGGACAATCTAAAGCTCTACATCCCCTATTGTTCCACGATGTGTTTTACAAACTCTTTTACTCGGAAGACCATCAGCTTATGGAATGCTCTGCCTTGAAGTATTAGGCAATCTAAAACTTATATATTTTCAAGAGCCGTATGAAAGAATATTATCTTGACAGTGTATAATGATTTGTGTATGTTAATTAGTACTGGATATATTATGTGAAGTCTATTATGTTGATATATAATTATGTAATGTATATATATACATGTACGTATGTATTTTGTAGTTATATTATCGATTAAGTAGCTATAAGTTATGTTTTTTCTAGATTTCGTTTTATGATATTGCACTTACCCTATTATTATAGTAAGCTCCAAGCGATAGGGCCGCCTTTGGACACATTTTTCTTATTTGTTTTTAAAGTTCGGCCAAGCCATCCTTAAATTAGCACAAAAAGTTGGCGTTAGCGAAATGAAACGGCTATTTTCATAAAAAAACGTCACGTCACTGATACATATATCGTATTCGTATCGTATTGTATAGGAACGAATGAAACAAAACAAGTTTATTAAATATTAATGTGTTTGTAAATAAGGTGTAGTGTACGAAATAATATACAGGCGGATATTCATATATTTATGTATAAGAATGAGTTGCAAACGTTGAGCAGCGGAGGTGGCGCACCTGTCGGCAGGTGGCTAAGACAGCGCACGCGCCGCGTGGCATCCGCCCTCCCTGCATTCAGCTTTTTATCGCTTAACTTTGATGGGATTTGTCTATTCATTATATTTATTTGTGGGAAAATATTTATCATTTTTCGATCAAGGCTTCAGTTATGTCAATACGTAATATTGTAGTTAAGGTTCGATCGTCATGCTCTCTTATGCATATCATATCATCAAACGTATCTGAACTGACGAGAATTCAGTTGGTGTAAAGAGGGTTACAAGTAGTTTTGGAGATGAAATTATTTATACGTTACAACGTTGACTTACGTTATATTTCGTGGTTTTGAAATTTTCAAAATTTCATCTTAAAGAACTTGTATAAAGGATGATAAGTAAATTTTTAGTCTCAACTATTTGTATCCATTTTTCAATAGAATAATTAAACATTTATAGTTTTTGATTCAAAAAATTTCGCTGGCCAAAATACGAGTTAATACCAATAGGAAAATTCTAACAGAATCTAATTGTAGAGTAAAATTGTGTGTTTGCGTAAACCATTACAATTAATTGCTATTACTAAAACAAAGTTCAAAAAGGAATAACAAAATGTAGGAATATTACGTTATTTTAATTTGGCTGTTTTCGTATATAATTTGAGACTGCAAAATTATGGTAATGTACACTTGTTTTTCTACTGCTAGTGTTTATTCGAGAGACGAACGTCCATTCGAGAGACAATATTTAAATTATAGATATGGGTCTTGCCATGTTGAAAGAAAGAAGCATGATTAATGTTAAATTTCACGTAGTTCATTGGCATTAGTGCTCTGTAGCACCTGCGCTTTATACTTACCAAAATGCATACCAGGCAGGTGCGCTACTCATTGTTATCTACGAGCTGCTTTTGTTTTTTATACCACAATCTGTTAAATGCACAAGAAGTTAGTTGGATACATACAAATTAAATTTGTATATTTGATTTTATTTATTTATAAATTAAAATTTTGAGTTTAATTTTTTCAATTTGTGTTCCTTAAAACTTAAATAATTAGTTACTATTTATTACTATTAAATAAATAGATCTCTTCCATCCGAATATATACAAAATGCATGCGATTTCATAAAATAGAATTGTTTACCTTCCATTGTAATGGATAAAAGCAAAATTTAGGTTATTTTAAGCTACAATTGCTATAAATAACTCTTTAAATTTTTATGGTTTTAGTATTTAGTGGATTATTTAAAATGTGATAAGCGTTATTTTATATAACTATAAAATACATGCCTAGATGTTATTGCAGCTGCAAATGTTATCATTTGTAGTTGCTTAAAAATGTTAAGTAAGCTATTTCGATACATGTTTTTAATACGTATATTCTTAGAAATATGAGGATCGTTTCCGTGTGATATGTTGATTCAACATTAGCTTCCATTACAGGAATTACTTTCAACGCGTGACTAGCACTCTCGTGATTGCTAGTTTCACATTACAATCAAGCGATATTTCTATTGCAAATCTTACGTTACTAAATTTCAATTGTAATAAACTAAAATATACGTATATTTCATTGTAGTATTCTACGTAGCATAAGAAGAAGCCCTAATACAAACAAAAATACATACGCTATCAGTTATAGTTTCTACGTCTATCTAAATTTGTTGAGCCATAATACTTGTACCAATAGTGATTTTACGGATATCTTTATAAAAAGAACCTCGTCGCTCTGACTGCTTTTTATTAGATAGGACGCCTTGGGGGTTAAAAATACTTCCGGGAAGTTCCTTTCTCAGAGAATTATTTAGATGCCCATGATTTTTTTTTAATTAACCTATTTTACTAAGAATCTTCACGTTTAATTAAAGTAGAACAATTATGACCTTTTAATTAATAACCTTTTTTTTATTCTGTAGAACATGTTAACTAACGTCGTGTAATATTATGCATATTGGTTTATATAACGTATGTTTACTTAACTGGAATACTACACGCGAACACAATCAGTGTTTCTGCGTTGCTTTGAATAGTATGTCCTTGAAAGTTACAGAGTAGAGTAATTAAAAGTGAGTGGGGTGAATGGATTGTTAGTTTTTATCAGGTAGGTGGCGGGAGTGGTGCGGGTGGAGGGCAGGCGGTGGGCCATTTTGCATTGCGGCCGTTGTGTCGACCCCCGCCCGCACCCCCGCATCCTTGCGTCCGCCGCACTTGCCGCGCCCGCCGTACCGCAACGCGATCAGTGTGTTTCGGCAACGCTTGCGCTGGTGTCACATTATAGCGCGCGACGCCATATTGTCTTAATTGGCCTTCATACCGGTTTCAATCCTGCAAGCAATTTGCACTATTAATTTAATATCCATTATTCTAAAATTATTAATAGTCACGAATACGATTTATACGCGAGTACCAATATCACGGGATTTTGCAACAGTCATCCCAGCAACGCCAATTACAAAGGGACATTATGTCGAAATACCGCAGGTATGCCCACCAAAAAATGCATTTTTTTTTCAAACTAGCTGTCGGCATATAATATTTTAATTTGTTTCGTATATAGATTGCTTTGAATATTCAATTTTATTAGTTAATTACTGATTCCAATAGTTTACTGAAATGAATTGCATATGAGCACGTGGTGCGTGAAGTAAGATGGCGGCGCCGGCGGCGGCACGGCCGGTCGCTGAGTCACCACATCAAGCGCCAAACGTTTGCTGATAAAGTTTACTCCATATGTCGAGCATACAATGACACAATTGGATTGAATATTAAAACCTTAACTAGGCCAAACGCGTACTCACAGCCATTATCTCGGTGGGCTTGTTGCACTGGGCAATAACATCACGCGCAAACAGGAATCAACGAAAACTATTTGATTTTTAGTATTTAGTTTATTCGGGAATGCAAAACTTTGCAATGGAAAATATAGTTTTAAATAGCATGTATCTTGTGTGCATAGATACTTAGTTTTTAATATTATCAAGATAATTTGTAGATAACAATTAATTGGTGACGGTATTTTATTATATAACTGTACTCTTCGACAGAGGGTGTGTCCAGTATACAAAATATGGGGACCGCGCATTCTGCTTACAGTTAACAATTACGGAAAGCTTGCAAATAATACATGGGGATGTTGTCGCGAGTTTTTTTGGGTCGATTTTCCACTCCAACCCCTTACGTATAAAGTAAAAAGGTGAAAAAATGTTTTAAGTCTATTTTAATAATTGACGTACAAACAATATCCTTTAAAAAAAAATCATAATAATTAATGATAATTGCTCATGTGTGTTGAATTGAAAATTATGGTTTTATAAATTATTTAGTTTTTTTTAACTTATTAATAAAGATACTTACAGCTACTATGACTTAAAATATACGAAAAACAGGTTTCATTTATAAAAAATGTTGACTCTGTATTTATTATTGATATATGTATTAATTGCCAAATAAAAAAAATGTTATAATGACAAATAATCAATATATAATATTTATGGGTACATAAACACACATGACTGTGATATGTACCTGTAGATTATATAATTTACAGGGAAACAAGAATAAGCCCTTTAAATATGTGGAGTGGTGGTAAAATGGTGTAAGATACTTTGACACCTATTTTCATACTTATCAAATATTGGGGAAGAGTGCAACCACAATTATTGTGATTCCTACCAGAAACAAAATGTTTAATGTATTGCTTGTGAGAGCAATGGACATCGATCCAATTTTTTACCTCGATACTAAATATTTTACATATACCCTGGTTATATACCAATTCATATTTCTTTACAATCATAAATAATAGGTCCTTATGTGTTGTAAATGACAAAAATATGCCACATGCAGTTTGATTTTACAAATTTTGCAGAGATAGATAAACTTGTAAACAAATAGAAATCAGATTGTACCAGGTCAGGGCTGTGAATGTGACAACTGTTAAAGATAACCAAACTAAGACATGTTAAAATGATTATCAATGGCTTTATGAGGCTTTTATTATAAATTGAATTAAATTGACTTTGTTGTTATAGGCTTTATTAAGTTATCAAAACAGTTCATTTTTAAGAAAAATTTATTCTTACCTGACTTTGTTGGGCCAATTAAAAATGTTAGTTTATTTTCAGTCTTCATTAAAATAGTAATAAACAGTCCAAAAATAAACGAGTCAAAGGCCACCTCATTATTTCAAGAAACAATTATATATATATCAAGTAAATATGAGAAAATAAAGAATGTCAAGGACGATCATTTATTAAACTTTATTTAATGCATATAATAACTACTAAAATTAATACCTTGCGAACTCAATAGATATAAGTACATATACAGTTTTTACTTAACAAGTTCCTAAAGTTTTTCCATATTTCTACACAAAGATTTGCAGGTCTTTTATGCTTGCTGGAAAATGTTTGTTTTAATTTGTTACTAATTAGAATGAATTGCAAGAAATTCTTTATATCTAAAAATAGGGAGGGATTTGTAATTATTTCAAATATTTTGTGCATAACCATGGATAATATACTTATTGATATCAAAATTGTTCTACCAATTTCAAAATGTTTATTAGATAAGGGTTTTGCTTTATGTCTTGTATTCTTATATGTCTTGTCATTAAATCAAATTGTGATAAAAATGTAACAAGTTTTGGAAAGATGCAACTCGATTAACTTATTTATAATTATATACAAGTCTATCTCAAAGTAACGCGAAATAAAAGTTAAAGCCAAACTAATTAGACCATGTATAATAAATCGTTGGTTAATTACACAATTTGATTTGAAAAAAATCTACACAATTTTTTTATTTCCTATCTCTTATCTCTGGCTACCATTGTCACGACTTTACTGGACAATTACACAGCATTATAATAGAATTACAATTTTATATAAAAATAAAATAGTACCCGCCGAAACGGCTGCATATTTATTGGACTTCTTAGATCACCGGCACGTAGCTGGATTGTTATGAGGAATTTCAATTATTTGCAAGTGATAACATGTGTGCCTTTCATGTAATGCTTCGTCTAAGATATAATACATAATGTGAAAAATGTAGTCTCAGATGAAGTTTCAATACACAGTAATTAAGTAACTTAATATCGAGATCACTGTGGTAGGTTTGATGTTTCTAGTAATGACAGAATTGTGGGCGGACTCCACTACTAAGTTCGTTTGAGGGCGTAGCATATGATTATTTTGCTTTTGTCACATACACGTATACATACATACATACGCGTTCACATGATAAAATTACTTTTGTTAAATTTTCGTATCGAATTTGATATATTTTATTCTATAAACCTATTCTGTTATAGAGTGACTGATGAACTTAAAATTTATCCAACTCTACTTATGATGATAATTATTATTTACGATGATGTCACTTGATTACTAATTTCTCCATATTCCCCAAAAAATACGAATAATCGCGCGGCTAACATGGCTTGGCATAGCATGTCATATACCCACGGAAATAACTACGTTGTTGTTATTTTGAATTTTTTTTATGTATAATTTGTAATGCATATTCTGAGCGGTATTTGCGACAGCAAATAGAGAAAAAAAATACGATAAAATATTAGCTGTCTCAGCAAATGTTGCTTTGCCATATAATTACTTAAACTATTATTGCTATTAAAACAAAAGTTGGTGGTAGGAGGGTAAAAATTTAGGACTAAATGTATTTTTTAATTCCACACTATAAAAAAAAATCTTTGCCGTGAACCACTTAAAACACTAGTGGTGTAGAAATTAGTTATACCTGTCCTTTACCTACTGAATATACATAAAAAAACTTCACCAAAATTAGTCCAAGCCCTTTTGGGAGGAGTTATAAGTACTGTCTGTGACACAAGACTTTATATATTTAATGGGCTTAGTGTAATATTTATGAAATTGATCAGTATATTAAGATTCCATAGATGTCATTATTACAGCCCCCTTTTCCAAATATGACATACTGCAGCCCATATATTCAATAATTTAAAATGTCCTTTAAAAGCTTAGTAAATAGGATTAATTGTAAACGTTGCGTTTCTGTAAAAAATATTGGTTAAAGAAACAAGTGAGGCCGGTGAATCCGCCCTTTATATCAGTTACTACATATTAGTATACAGCCCCAATGTCCGTTATGTCCCCTACCTTGTAATTCTGACTGCTTTCAGTCGGCCACATTTGTGATTTTTTTTAAGAACAGGCGTAACCTAAATGGGAGTGCTTTAATAGCTTTATATAAAACTAGTTGCACATTGTTGCCCTTTTCGTTACAGATTTTGTGAGAAAATTAGTTGACATTTGATAATTAATGCAAATTTCAAATCAAGATTAGGATATATTATTAATGAGTCGCTTACATGTATAAAAGCATGATTATACATAGATCACTTATACATGTTATGAAAAATTTTAACATAATATATAAATTTTAACACTAGTTATATTAACTATATAGTTTACTAATAATAAGCAATGGTGAAAAGGTAAATGCACTAACTAACAGGGGTCACGGAGCAAACGCGGAGTGCAAAGGAACTACTACCGATTCACTTGTGAATGGTAACGAGCGCAATTGCTTCGGGAGGGGGAAGCGTGCGCGACCGATGATATCATGTCCGCTCCGCCATTTTGTATTGCAGGTTGCTAGCCGCTTGTATCAGTCGACTTGCTCTGTCTAAATACTTATTAGCTTAAGCTAAACCGATTCGTTGTGGTCCAGAAAAATTTTGAACTTCCCAATCTCCTAATATGTCTTATCAGTCTGCTCAATCGTTTATTTATTGATATAATTTATGAACTGACTTTATGACAAATAGCGACATTAACTTATAAGACGTGTATTGGATACTTCAGCTTAAATACTATTCTATTATTTGTTGCTAAATAATATATATGCAGACATTTAATATATATTTACATACAGACACTTCAAAGGCGCCTAATCATGTTATTATTGACCTTAAAGAATAGTTCTGATTTTCACTGTTTTGTTTTACTTAAACTAGATTTTCAATTTAAAGTTTCTTTGCTGTAGCAAAACCTTTCTGGTAGATCACTAAGCAAGGACATAAAATTTTCTTAAACGTGTTTTTAAATGAACTCTATATGCATAATACCCACCTGTCACTATTTTCTGGTTTTGATATTTTTGAAGGTCACGCAAGAAGTTGATATTTATCGTAATGAATTAAGCGTTTGACTGCTTTTGTTACACAATAAGTGATAGGTTATATCGCTTCTCACAGCCGATCAAGGATTCTCATCAGTGGGCTCCCCCTGCATGCTCGCTTCGACACCATCGAGCCCCTGCTCTCACAGTATGGCAACGTGCAGCATTGCGACAAAGCGAACTCGCGCGATGCCAACACCCAAGCGGTGTTCATCACATTCGAGACCCCGGAGCAGGCGCAGCAGTGAGTATTGTGTCCACAGCGTTTGCCGGCATTCGAAGCCTGGTCTTTGACCATTTCTCTTTGTGTGACACAGCCTTGCCCCTGTTTCCCCTTCGCTTGTCTTCTCACATTCGCACGCTCTATTTTCACAACTTGCATGATGTAAGACCTTAATTTGATGTCCTTTCTTTAATGTGTACTTTGTATAGTAATTGGTGTTGCTTTCTCAATTCTAATTCTTCTTTAAAGCTTAATGCATGACACTGATTTTTTAAAATGACTGATTACTGCACTGTTAACTGGTTATTATGTTGTATATATTGGATATGGGTATTATTTTAATAATGCACACTATACTTACGATTGGTACTTATTAGATGAAATATTATGTTGAATACAAAAAACATGAAGGTTTTCCATTGAGTTGAATTGTATTATTTAGGATGGTTAACTCTTTTTGTGACATATTTCACCTTTCATAAGTACTTTAATATGTGGTGAATTTATTTGTATTAATATTAGTTTCAAAAATTGTTATAAGGAAGGTCTCCATTTTTGACATGGAAATTGCATAACTACCTTGAATAAATAAAATAATTTCATGTTATATTGTTATGAAGACGTTATTTGGGTAATACAATTGAAGGGAAAAGCTAAAGAAATCTTATTGAAGTGAAACTTGTTATGGCACAGTAGTAATCTACGAAGTTTCACATTCTCCACATGTACATTGATATGTGCACACTTTTTCTCATATGCATTACCGTATATACCCACGTAAAATTAAACTTATTTTTGTATATAACAGAGCCATCAACGGGCTGAATGGATGCGAGGTTGAAGGGGGTCGAATGAAAGTGGAGGCAGCTGATGGAATGGCGCGAGGAGGACGGCGCGGGCGACCGGGCGGTGGTCGCGGCGGTGGCGGTGCTCCGGGAAGCGGCGCTCGTCCCACTGATTTCCCGCTGCGACTATTGGTCCAGAGTGATATGGTCGGCGCCATAATCGGCCGCCAGGGCAGCACCATTCGACTAATCACACAACAAAGTCGTGCACGTGTCGATGTACATCGAAAAGATAATGTTGGCTCTTTGGAGAAGGCTATTACTATCTATGGCAATCCAGATAATTGTACCAATGCCTGCAAAAGAATATTAGAAGTGATGCAACAGGAAGCCAACAACACTAATAAAGGGTAAGGGAAAGTTATTAAAATATTTTTATTATAGAACAATTGACAACAAAAGTTTGATTGATGAATTAATGAAATTCCCACTGTAGCATTAGTCTGTTTTCCAAACAATAAAAACGAATGAAATATTTAACCTATGCACCATAGACATTTTTACTATATAACACACACTTTTCAATTGTTCCAAGAAGCCATTCCATTTATTCTTATTTATATTTGTAAAGTCCATGAATAATGTAACATTTCTTGTGATCATGACAAATTACATAAGAATCTTTCAAATATTTTTTTTGACAGATTTTGCAGTATATTTGGTGACTGATTTACTTTATTAACAAGAAATTGTCCATATACAGGTTCAAAGGTTATGATTATTTTCATGCATGTTAAATTTTTATTTCAGTGAAATTTGCCTGAAGATCCTCGCTCATAACAATTTAATTGGAAGAATTATTGGCAAAGGTGGTAACACTATTAAAAGAATTATGCAAGAGACAGAAACTAAGATAACTGTATCATCCATTAATGATATCAATAGCTTTAATTTGGAGCGGATCATTACTGTGAAAGGATCCATAGAGAACATGGCTAAAGCTGAGTCTCAAATTTCGGCCAAATTGCGCCAGAGCTATGAAAATGATTTACAGGTAATATATGTTACAACTATTTCTTTTTGATACTATCCCAATTTTTTATTAGTGATGAATAATCTCAAAACAATAACATTTACATTTTAAAAAGACTACTTATATCTGAGACATTTCTATTGTGAGATATCCAATGTCATGTTCTAGAAAGAAATGCTCTCATCAAAAGTCAGCAAAATATATTTTTATTATAGGTCCTCGCTCCACAGAGCATTATGTTCCCGGGTTTGCACCCGATGGCAATGATGTCGACTGGCCGCGGATTCTGCGGAGCTCCTCCTCCATTCCCACCGCCAATTTATGCCCCGCTGGCCGGTCAAGGAGGTGCTCAGCAGGGCGCTGGAGACTCACAGGTATAGGAAACTTTTATTTATATATTGTTGTTTTATTCCATGATAATGAAGTGAAAAAAATCAATTTGCTGATTCCAAAATGCTTAATGAGATTTATGTTATCATATAATAAATTTGTTTAATGATAATGTTGTCTAATTGCCTGCAGTTACTATCATAAATTCAAATAAGAATTCCTAATATTAATTTATTTTAAGTTTGTTGTTATTGAGCTAAATTATTATGATAGGGGATAGGCCATACTAGCTTTTTCAGTTTTATTTTTAAGAAATACGGCTTAAAATTAAAAAATTCAGTATAGCAGCTAACACATAAGTTGGAAATGGAACTTTAAATCATTTTAAATTAGTGAAAAAAGTACTTGAAATGAAACTGTAAGCATGTTATTTTGTTGTGAAACATACTCGGTAGACATTGTGATTGAGAATGCTGAATTTATATTTATAAATTCTGCATTTGATTCTTGTTGAGAGAAATCATGGGCAAAAGTTTCTTTCTGACAAAGAAACTAACATGCTCGATTGCTGTTTAAATTCCATCACTTTGGTTTATGGTGACAGAAAGGATCGTGAGAATATCTGCACATCCCTGGTAGTGATTCCGGGATAGGTATTGTCTACTAACCTGTAGTGAAGTAGCATGATAGGTCCATGTTCTAAAAACCCTCTGATTGTAATGGGGAGGCCTGTGACCAGCTGTGGTTTATCAGATTTTATTTACCATCTCCTCTTACAATATTGGCACAAGAGGTAGTACAGGAATAAATAATTTATTTTAAACAATGTCTTACAAACATTGGATTTTATACTTTTGTATAAAAACATTGGATTTTATACTTTTTGTACTGTTTATACATAGGGGTTGTCAAAATAATATTTCATGTTTCAAGCACATTTTGCTTGTAATTCTGCTTTAACTGCTATGAATGTTAGATAATTATATTATTTGTTTTTGTTATAGGAGACTACTTACTTATACATCCCTAATAATGCAGTTGGAGCTATAATCGGCACAAAGGGATCACATATCCGTAATATCATCAGATTCAGTAATGCATCCGTGAAGATTGCCCCTCTTGAGCAAGAAAAAGGTGTTGCTGAAGCCAATGTAAATGCTGGTGCTGGTACAGCTGCTGCCCAACAGGAACGCAAGGTTACTATTGTTGGTAGCCCTGAAGCTCAGTGGAAGGTAAGTGTTATAAGACTTTTTACTTTTTTTTACCCATATGATTGAGAGGTTTGGCCATTTTGCAATTTGTTTCATATTTTTTTGAGTTCAGAGTAGGGTCCACTGAATTAATATTCAAAAATCAATAATATCTTAATATAATTTGAAGGACTTGGGCAACAAAAAGGATAGCTCTAATCTTTTTTGTTTAATTAAAATCACATTGTAATCTAATGGCAAAGTGATACACGATTGAGTTTATTGTGGGTTCCTCTTAAAAAAAGGCAGCGAAGAGGAACCCTTGCAACTTTTGGAAGTCCCAGTCATTCTTGAATATCATCAGTCGTCCATTAGAAACAATATTTGCCAATTTCAGTGAAGCTGTAAAAAATAACTTTTAATTTCGATTTGTGTTAATATTGTTATTTAAGCTTAATCCTTGTTACCTCATAACTCTCCGGTCGCGTCGGATTCCCGTCTATGAGAGGAAAGAGATGCACATGTTGACTATGCCTGCCAACCCGCAGTTGAGCAGCATGGTGTGTCCATGCTCTAAAAACCCTCTCTTTTATTAGTGAGGAGGCCTGTGCCCACCAATAGGACGTTAATGGGCTTCTACTTATTTTTATCCTTTTTACAGGCACAGTACTTGATCTTTGAGAAGATGCGAGAGGAGGGATTCATGTCTGGATCTGATGACGTGCGGTTGACCGTAGAGATCGTAGTTGCATCCTCTCAAGTAGGACGTATCATCGGAAAGGGCGGGCAGAACGTGCGCGAGCTACAACGCGTTACGGGCTCATTAATTAAGCTGCCAGAGCAGCCACAGCCGCCTGCCGCTGCAGCTCATGACCATGAGACCACCGTGCATATTGTTGGACCATTCTACAGCGTCCAGGTCCGTATTCTGTTTTGCTGCATATTTTTGACAATTTGATTCAAATATTGACAAAAAAATTAATATTTTGTTTTAATTCCTTGAGAAGTGGAGAAAAAAAATCAAGTTATCTAAATTTATGAATAAAGAAATGTGTAAATATTATAGTATAATAGGCATATATTTGGCTAAAAATCGTTGCTAGCTTTGAACATCTTCCTGTAAGTTTTAAAATGTATGAGGTGATTTTATAAGCGAATAGACAATTAGCTATTTCCTTCAAATGTATTATTCAAATTAAACTTATATTAATACAAATAACAGAAAGATACTGCTTTATTGTAATCAGTTTTGTTAAGGCTTAGTTCTCACTATTATTATTTGCACATTGCTTTAATTTTGTATTGTCACAGAAGTGTAAAGTAGGTGCGTGGCGAAAGTTTACATGTGTGCGCTGTTTTATGGTCATGTTATATGATAAGAATGTGTATGAGTATGTTTGTATGACTGAGTTCAATTTACGTATGTCCTGATGGATATGTATTTAAAAACATTAGTTTTGGGTAAAGTTTTAAATAGTACATGTGGTTACAAGTCCAGTGTTTCGTTTGCGGTCGTCGAGGAGTTGCTGTCCTGTATATAAGATAAGTACTATAATTGAAATAGTTGCTGGCGCAATGCGAACTGGTTCTTGAAGTATTGGCGACTCATCGTGGCATAATAAATGTTTAAATGTTGTAGCAGTCGCCTGACGCCGGATGAGAGCCTTGTGGCAACGTTCACTCTGGATACAGTCATTGATGGCCCAAAGAAATTCCATTTAACGACCATCATGCCAGCACATTTTTCATTTTCTTCTTATGAAGAGGTAAGTTCTCCCTCTACCTCAATAGAAATAAGAGGCGAATGTATTTACCATTAATTATATTAATATATGACTGTATTTTCTTTTGTTGTGTTTTAATAAATTTTACCCTTACCCTTTTATAGGACTGTAACTACATGTACTATGTTTACAAATATATTTTTTAAATTAATATGTATGGAATGTGTGAGAGATAGTTTACAGTGTGCTTTATGTGTTTTTCAGGTTTTTGCGAATTTTTGTGTAGCTGTAGTTATATCTACAGAATAATACCCAATATTTTGTATTCATCAATGGATTCAAGGATTAACATCATCTTATCAAAAACATATTTTTTCAAGTATTTTTAATCACCAACTTAGTTACTTGTATACTAGACTAGTATGATGACCCTTTGCACTCTAGTAATTCTTAGAGAATACATTCAATACCAGCATTGTATATGTTGCAAATAATATTCTTAATTGAGTAATATGTTTAGAAAGAACCACCACTACTCATTCAAGAGTTTACCGGGGCTAAGGTCACAAAATTCCGTAGTCTAGTCTAACGCTTTTGACCTTTTTCCTGTCTATCTGAACACAACACAAATCACTTCTTTTTCTTTTCGCAATAAGTGCAAGTGCAATTATTTAAACTAAGGAAGACACTTAGTGTAATATAAATACCGACAGTTTCGTTTACTAAAGAGTTAAACATGTCCGCAACAGTGGAAGAAATGTTAATACAATACCCCATGAATCCACTGAATTAAGATTGATTTAAAGTTGTTAACGTCGTTTTGTTTTAAAATGGTACCCCTTAAAAATTTAAAATGTGTTCTGTATAAAACAGGGTAGTTTTAAGACAATTTTAACAGGTTATGAATATGCACAAGCGAATTTTCTAGTGTTGATATCATAAATTGGGGTAGAAATGATGTAGTGATTTGTGGCGTTGCTGGTTGCAGTCTGCGCAAAGGCGCATTCGCGCGATGGTGGCACAGGCGAGCGCGCCGGGGCGTCACCGTCGAGCTGCGCAGCCGCCGCCCGCCGCGGCGCAGCAATAGGCGGCCTGGCCCCGTCGACCACACCCGCCGTCACCACTCCGCCGCCATCACTCCGCCGCCAAAGCGACGTGCCACGCTACCCGCCCTGCGCCCCGAACCCCCCCAACCCAGCTTTTTCTGATCCCAACCTACACTAACTAGTGCGAGCAGTAGTGCCACTGTCACTTGAGGGAGTAATCTTTACATAGCACTTTTATTTCAAAGCAGTCACTGAATGGAAATGAGTTAACATAGCTATTAAATTTCTTACTTACCAGCATATTGTCATTTCTTTATTGTTTACATAAAGATTATGATGGACGAGCTGTGGCTGTCATACACTCCACTTGTTGATTCCATAAATATTAACCAACCATCTTTATTCAATTCATTTAGTTGGCGATTTTGAAATAAACCTGCGTGGTATATGTGGAAATAGCTATTCACGGCTGTTCGCCGTCTGTCCATAACGTGCTTTAAGGTCACCACTTACGAGCAGGTTCCTCGGTGGACAAAATTGTAGTTTATATTTTATCACTGTATACTCCATTATAATCTAAGCTATACTTTTGTCCCTCCTGCTCGTTCGCGAGTTCTCGTTGTTTCTACTTTGTAAGTACAAAAATTTCGTTGTATCGGAGCATGTTCCCGTTGCCGCCATAACTCAACTGCTGCTTACATTAGTTGGTGTCTGCTGCAATTAGCGCCTCGACATGTTGGCAGCCTAAGTTTAATGTTGTTGTTGTCGTATTATATTAACGTAGTGAATTTTAATTATTAAATATGAATTTTATTCCCGGATTAATGTTGATCGAGTAATTGGATATATACTATGTATTTTATATCTATATATAATATATATTATTCATATACACTTTTTTTTAACGAATAGTACCAGTTATAATAATTAGCCGGAATATATTTAACTGTTATATTGTTTTCATACCATGTTATTACAAATCCTTGTAAAGAGTTATCACAGAATGCAATAGTTGAAATTATGTTCTCTTATACATATACAAATGTTAATAGCAATAGGTTAGATTACAGCACCATTATTATACAAACGAGATGTAATATTTTGTTTTGTTATAAAGTAATAGATTAATCTGTTAACACTACCTTGTACTGTTGATATTATTCTGATGAAGGGTGTGTGGGTTGCGAACACCGATCAAGAGAGGAGAAACACGACATCGCTTTAATCATGAGGCTCAACGAGAATATCGAAAGCTTAGCGACTATGCTGTAGGGATATTTTATTAGTGACATTGGACGTACGCGCAAGCCGCCGCCTGACCGATAGCGGGGCGGATAAGACTATATCCGCGGGCAGTCCGGCTGCCCCGCGGTACACACTCCAGCCTCGATAAATAAAATATTTTTGATATGTATTAGTCACGGTTGGACGGTAAGGACTTAAAGGTACGAGTTTTAATTTGTAAGTGTCATTTGTTGATCGTTTTCTTTGTAATTTTGTCTTTGTTAGCTTTATAACGGTTTTCCTGTATCGATGCGATTGTGAACGGTCTCCACGGCGGGCCGCGCTGGCGCAGCGAGTGCGGCACGTTGCGGTGCGGTCGTTCGGTTTCACGCGACGATACGGTTTTATGCGAGTGTACGATTTGCGTTAATTGTGCCAAGTGAGATATTTAACTAAGGGAGATTAAGATTAAGTGAATGATATCAAAATTGATGAGAAGCTTAGATATTTATATTTATGAATGTGATAATAATATATGGAAGTTTGGCAAAAAATGAGCATGTTTTACGTTTTTTCCATTATCTCTATATTATATTAGAGATTAGGGTATACAGTATGTTAAGTGCGCCAGTCTTAAGTGTAACTGCTTCAGGTGCATGACACGACTATTTTGAGTTCCACTGGCCGCCGCTCCACCGCGCCTATGGTCACCCGAGCGCCGACGTAGCCGTTGCTTTTACGCAGGCTCCCACCTCACACTTCCACATATTATTTAAAATTATCTCGCTCTTGGCATTCAATTTCCACCGAATGTACCGTTGTCGAAACGATATAGTGATATGCCGATTTGTTTTCATGACAGATCAGTTTTTCAGCTAATGAAAAAAACTAGCAAATGCAGATCCATTCCATGCGAGTTTAGCTCTACCTTTCTGCATTTCGGTCATGATGAAATAATTTTTCTTTGTAAACTTAATTGCTTTTTATCGTACATTTTTTTCAATAAAATGTTTTAAGTGACATTCTGCATCTCGGTCAAGAATATCTGAAATGAACATTTTATTTCTTACTAAATTTAATTGTTTTTTATCGTACATTGTTTTTTATTTTTACTTTTTTCAATAAAATGTGAATTCGGTGTTATTTTTGCATGTCTGTCAAAAATTTCTGAACTGAAACTTTCTTTCTAAACTTAGCTTTTTATCGAAATTTTTTTCTCTAAAATGTGTTTTAAGGTGACATTCTGCATCTCTGTCAAGAATATCTGAAATGAAAATTTTATTTATTTCTAAACTTAATTGATTTTTACCATACGTTTGTAACTTTTTTAATGAAATGTGATTTAGGTGACGTTTTAATATGGTTATAAGAATCTGCATTTCAATCGCGCCATACTCGGATTAGGAAATAAAAACAGCAATGGCAACCAGCTACTTAATGACAATATTGTCAAGTGCTTTTTTGTAAATGGAAATTAGACTTTATAAAACTGTGGCTATATTTGTAAATTGAGAAAGTCTTTAATAAAAAGAAGACTACCTAAGATTAAATGCAATTAACCCTTTCTCGCACGATTTTCATGGAATTATAAATAAAAAATATTTCTCTATACAATTTTTTCGTATTATGTAACATTCCATTCAGTACTTAAGTATAAGAACGAGAACAATAGGTATATTACTGAACAACACAGTTCTTTATATAATTACCTTTTTTTAAACGTTTCATCTCTTTAAGACCCACGAAGTTCCATAAATCGTGTGCGCGTGTGGTTAATGTTGCAAGTAACTGCTTGAATTCACATAAAAACTATTAGTGAAAGATCTTTACAAAATTCTCTACAAAGATTGCTCCATTCTTTATAGTCAACTTGGTTTGACCATTGGCTTTCTTTGGCACAGGCTTTTCATCAATGTTAGGGTCCTATGTAGCCTAAGTTTTTAAAGTATGATTGTATATGTACCATATGGTGTAAACGGAGTCTTATGTAATTTTACTTTTAATTGTTTTATAGGTGTTAACTTTTTTGCGATATATAACCGTCTACACTATATGGCCTCTGATGGATTTTATTAGCTGCTCAGTTTAACAATTTAGTTCATTAATTTTACTATGTTCAGTAATAATTCTAGGGGAATTGTGCGGCTAATAAATAATTTAAATGCAATTAATAGTAACAACACGTCAAATTGCATAAGGCAAGTAAGAAAAACGGAGGTTAACTACATCTATAACGTATTTTCTTACCCATCAAAGGCCAGCTGTTTACAAAATGGTCAGCGGTCTTTTATCAACTGCAATTATCAATATATTACTATATGAACATGAATAGATGTGATTTGGAATTGCTTAATTATTTAGCGAATTCAGTTTAAAAACAGCTATCTAAAGTAAGGAAAAAGTTAAATGTGCGAGCGTGTCGGCCGTTCTGTTCAATAATCTAAGAGTATTCGGTGTAATACGGCCGCTTGACCGCGAATGGAGGAGGAGTGTACATATAGGCATGTCGTTTATTCCTTCCAATTATAAGCAAGTGTCGCAATGTGAACAACATTTCGATTTCGTAATGTGTTAGGAAGCAGAAATTAATAGTTTTAGTTTATTGTATCGTTGTGAAGTAGTGTTAAGTTGAGGCAAGCGCGGGCGCGCGGCCCGAGACTGAACTACATCGCCGCGTCGTCCGCGCTTCGCCGTCTACATGTCATTCTCGCTGGTAATAATTGTACTTTTATCATTCTTGTTTGATGGTTCTATTGTTATACGATTACATTTTAATATTCATTTTACATGTGTGTAATAAATATTTGTGTATTTGGCGTGTGAGCGACTTGATTATCGATTTCAAGCAATGTGCATGATTGTATTTTAATTAAAATTTGGAATTTAATTAAGCGCGGTAATATTTGGAGCACGGCGCGTAGAGTGCCCAAATGGGTGCCCGAAGAATATTAGTATTGAGGAGAGCTGTTGATTGTTGCTTCTCACCCAAGTTAAGTCCAATGAGAGTTAAATATTTTTCTGTTGCATCACACTCAGGTTAACATGTTCACTTTGTAGACAAAGTTATAGTTTTTGTTTATCAGTAAATGGACTTCTTGCATTGCTACATCAAAATTGTTTGAATTTATTCTGTTATTTAGAACCATTTTTAATTGGTATAAGTTCTGAAACTAATAACTACCTCAATATTACTAAATGAATATGATAATTATCTTTGTGCATGTTTTGGAAACTGAATTTAAAATATTACAAAAATTCAATATAATATAAGAATGCTATTTTGAACCATAATGGAAATTGTCAAATTTAGGTTTCTTTACGTAATAAAAATTGATGAAAAATTTGTTTTTGTTACGAACTCCCTTATTTTTTTCTGATAAAATGTTAGGTGACATCTGCTATACTTGGCATTTGACGGCCTCGCTGGCGCAATGTTGAGAGTAACGGAAGAAATTAAATTGAGTGTACTGGTGGGAAGCTTCGGTTGTGGCTAGTTCTCACCTTACCATTTGTGTTCCGGTAAGGTGCTGTGTGCAAACCATAAGGTAATTTGTCTCTTACCGGAGTAGCGCGGTTCCGTCTTGGACAATATCATCGTTTGTGTGATCAGTCTAGTGTTAAGAAAAAGCCTCGGACTACACTGCGACAGGGCTGCATAACTATTGATTGACATTCAATCACAAAAGGATTTAAAAAGAGCAGCTCATTTAATTATAATAGATAGGAATAAAGAAAACAATCTGTGGTATAGAATAACTTATTGTTACGCGCAGTTTTAGCAGCAGAGTGCGATAGCTATTATATTGACGGACAAGTGGGCAGGCTGTATGCAGAGCACCAAAGAGGATTTATGCTTAGTTCAGTGGTCGGCGCGTTGGTACTGGCAACTCACAAGCAAGGCTGGAATTATGTTCCGTATTGAAAATTAGAAGAGATTTGTTTGAATTAAGACTTCGTATGGGAGATTAAATGGCTGTACAACTGTTACTAAGGAAAATCTGATAAAGAAGGAATAAATAATTGTATCGAGACGAGTATGGCTTTTCTTTTACATTATTCAAGTCCCATAAGCCGGACCTCTCCATGGGACTATGTATCTATATTTCATTATATTGTTACGCGCAGCTTAAGCAGCGGAGTGCGATAGCTATTATATTAACGGACAAGTGGACAGACTGTATGCAGAGCGCCAAAGAGGATTTATGCTTAGTTCAGTGGTCGGCGCGTTGGTACTGGCAACTGGCAAGCAAGGCTGGAATTATGTTCCGTATTGAAAATTAGAAGAAAGTGATTTATGTTTGAATTACGACTTCGTATGGGAGATTGAATGGCTGTACAACTGTTACTAAGAAAAATCTGATAAAGAAGGAATAAATAAATTGTATCGAGACGAGTATGGCTTTGCTTTTACATTCAGAAGTGGAGCCGAAATAAGCCCAACCCTGTACTTGTTGGTAACGATGGGGTTTTACAAATCGAAAATCTGTGTCCAACGAAAGTTGATGCCACACAGGAAAACTAAGATTCTGAAGATGACTTGATGCTAGAACATTTGTGATGGGCGAGTTAGACAAAGTAGTTGTAGAGTATTGTGCCAGAACATTCATTATGTGTCAATACTTGAGGAATTTTGTTCGAGATACTAATGCTGCTTTGAAGAATGTTATAACGAATTAGAATTAATACGTAAACTCAAATACGCTGAGAGTTATAAGAGGAGAGCTGAGCAGCTTGCGAAATCTTGACGAGGATGATCTTTTAAGTTCACGCTCAGATTCTATGATGTCACCTTATTAATTTTGCCTTCTGTTAATTGTACTGCAGCAATTGTATTATAAAATTTTGTTTTGTTTTAGTTTCAACTGGGAAATTACTTGTAACTTTGGTTGTGCTGTGAAAGGTACAGATGCTACGTTCAAAGGATTAACTGCCGATACAGTATCTGCTATGTGATAGTTTTCCTCACTGGACAAATGGGGTTGTTACGACTATATTAGTCTGGCGTAAGTATGAAGTTATCACCAGAGTTTTGCTTTGTCAATCAACGACCACGGAAATTTCACAACACGAGTGGAGATTGAACCGGGGCAACTGAGGTGCGTAGTGGAGATGTGTGCGTGCGACGACTAAACTGTCTATCTGTCAGTAATTTACTCGGACTGACCATCTATCTTAAAGAAGATGGACCGGGGTGGACCGGTCATAATTACGCGAAATTAAAAAGGATTGCTTAAGAGTGAAGAATTTTGCATCAACTGACTGCCACGCTTCTTTTTAAAGAAGGCACCCGATGATGATGTCTGTCTGTCAGTATTCAAACTGTCATTTATTTAGCCTGTCTGATATGATCTAGCTGACTGTCGGGCTGTCGTTTATTCTGTCTGTTAATCTATCATTAGCTGTCTGTCGGGCTGTCATTTATTTTGTCTGTCAATTTATTATTCTATTATCAGTCATTCATACTTTGTCTGACATCTGCTGATTCTGTCTGTTATTTGCTCATTCTGTTAATCGTCTGTTCATGCTGATAATCATTCGCTCATTCTGTTAATCATTCTCTCATTCTGTTAATTGTTCGCTGATTCTGTCTGACATTCATTCCATTTGCGAAACATCAATCAAGTCAATCATACTGACCTTTATGCGTATAAAGCGAAGGGGTCGCCGGTAATGCGATGGTTGGATCAGCAATAAAGCGATGGTTGGATCGTCAGTAAAGTGATGGTTGGATCGTCAGTAAAGCGATGGTTGGATTGTCAGTAAAGCGATGGTTGGATCGTCTGTAAAGCGAAGGTGGTGGTCGTCGGTGAAGCGATGTACGATGGATGGGTAAGGTGGATGATACTACACCGATAAAAAACTTTTACTTGTATTTTTGAGTCAGAAGGGTTGTACTGAAAGGGATATTGGAAGGTTACTACGGTATGCTGGTTGTTAGAATACAGAAGATACTTTTATAATGATTACGTTAATAGTTTTATGAGTAGCAACGCGAGTTGAGTATACCGAGAAAACAAATATGACCTGAGCGTGATTTTAAGACGTAACAAAATATTGAACTAACTTCGGTTACTCCTGTTTTCCATAAGCACATAACCCTTGGTTATAAAGAACTTGGAATCGTGAGAGGAAAAGAATCTCGATCGAATTATAAGTCACCGGCAGTTTTAGTAAAGAAGAACAATGGAGACAGTAGACTGTCTGTGACTACCGACTTTTGAATGCTATTACCAGTTAAAGATAAATTCCCAATACCGCACATTGATGATCTGTTAGACCAAATGTCAGGAAAGTGTGTTATACGAGTTTAGATTTGCGCAAGGCTACCTACTTCTTTCGTCGAGTTTGCGACCGAAAAGTTGGTCGGAATATTTTTAAATGCCTATCGATTGGCTAATGTATGCGCTATATTTCAATATATTATATATAAACTACTTGGCACTCGGAGAGATGACGAGATTTTCATGTTGATGGGTTATCTGATGTTACCGTCCATTAACATTACCAGCGAATTTCAAATAGCACTTACAATGTCATCTAAGAAATGCGTGTACTGTGAGTGGTAAGTTTGTGACGTGAGCAATATAGAGATTGCAAAAATAATTTACTATATTGAGTTTCGTTCAAGAATCATGTGTAATCAGCATCATGTCAGAATCGAAGCAAATGGAAGTGGATAACTGAGGAATATTTCCTACAGAGGCTCGAACACCTCTTCCCGTAGACAACTGCGGCTTGACTCCAGTGTCACGACAATGTTCAACTTAAGGTTCATAGGCCAGTCCATAATATATGGAGTCATTAGAGCGAACGTCCGGAATGTACGAAGTTTGTTTGGTTATATCTGACGACGTACATGCCGATGATATAGTCATTCCAATCCTAAATTTTGCATATACAGACCAGTCGGAATTTAAGGTAGGTTTGTTAGAGATGTTGTATCAAACCTCTTTGATAATTTATTTATTTATTTATTTATTTATTTAAAAACAATACAAAATACACTAACGGCTTGCGCCAAATCGTATACAAGTTAGCTTTGTTACAATTTTATGCTGAAATATGCTTATATAACTATTATTTTTATATCTCTTCATAATAAAATACCTTAATTATTTATTCAGATATAAAAAAACGTTCTTTATAAATGACGTTTTCTTTTGTCCGAACACATCAGTATCCTGGATTTGGGCCAGCATTTTATTCAGATGGTCCACTACGCGATGGGTAGGTGCTGCCGACCCGCGACGAGTCCGCGGCTGCTCACCCGACGACAGCAGCCGCGGCCGCCGTCGCGGGCCATCGGCCGCGTTCGCGCCGCACATGTATCGTCTCGGTACCACGAGGCCTACCCGCGCGAGGGCCTGCGGATTGTCCACTTCGCCATTTAATAGCTTATAGTAGTGCACGATAGATAATAGCTTACGCCGGAACTCTAAAGACTCTAAGCCGACCATAGCGCCAATAAAGAAAGATGGATATAAATATGGGTAATATCCATATAGTCTTTTATAAAGATAGCGTCCGAATTTTTTTTGTATTTTTTCCATTAATGTTATGTATTTTGTTTCATATGGGTCCCAAACGATGGACCCATATTCTAGTTTGCTCCGGACAAAACACTTATAAAGTAACATCGCTACCCTGACATCTGAAAATTGTGATGATAACCTAATTATAAAGCCTAAACTTTTATGCGCAGATTTACATATACTATTGTACTGATTTTTGAAATCTAGTCTTTGGTCTAATATTAATCCTAAGTCCCTAATTTCATTTACCCGGTTTAGTTGTTTCCCATTTATTATGTAATTATTTATTATAGGCGTTTTGGATCTTGTAAATGTTATTACTTTACATTTCTCATTATTTAATGCTAATTTATTTAGATCTGCCCACTCGGTTACAGCATCAACATCTATTTGTATGGTCTTAGCATCCTTAAAACTGTCAACCCTATTATATATTTTAAAATCATCTGCAAATAATAGACATTTAGATGTTTTTATAACTTTTGGTAAATCATTTATCATAACTAGAAATTGTGTAGGACCGAGTGTACTTCCCTGACTAACACCGGACCTGGTGAAATACGTATTCGACTCGTATTTACCGATCTTAACATACTGAGAGCGATCTCTTAAGTAGCTTGCAAAAAAACATAATAATTTGAAGTCAAATCCCATCTCTGCAAATTTTCTAAGGAGTATGTCATTGTCTACTAAGTCAAACGCTTTTTTAAAATCAAAATAAAGTGCATCTACTTGTCGTCCATTATCTATTTCATAAGCTACTGTATCTACTAGGTTAATAAGATTTGTGTCCGTTGACCTGGCTGATCGAAACCCATGTTGGGAATCATTTAAATGTCTATTTATTTGACTAGTTATTTTATTATTCAACACTGATTCAAATACTTTTCCAAAGCATGATAGTATTGCCACTGGTCTGTGCTGGGAAATCGTTGATGTAATTCCTTCTTTCGGTATTGGGGTTACTCTTGAAATTTTCCATTTTAGGGGATAAACGCATTGCTGAAGTGACTTTCTAAATAAATATAATAAAGGTTCTTCCAGAATCGCTACACAATCTTTTAAAATAAAAGGTGGTATTGCATCAGGTCCAGCGGCAGATCGTGATTTTAATCTTTTTACTGCTGCTTGTATATCAGAGAGCGATATATTATCTATTGAAATGCTAAAATATAAGTTATCATTGGATTCTGCTTGTGCTGTAATAGGGTCTAACTTTGGAATATCTTTATGAAAGACAGAGCTGAAATATTCCGCGAAAGCATTGACGGCGTCCTGTCCTCGCACGGTTTTGTCGTCAACTACGTATTCTCTAGGCTGTTGTTTAGTTTTTGTGAAATCCCTAACAAAGTCCCAGAAAATATTTGGGTCTTTCAAAATATTTTTTTGGGTGTTTTCTTTATATTGGATGTATTCTTGGTTTATTAAATTTTTTACATGTTCCCTATAATATTTAAATAATTCTTTGTTGCAATCTTTACCTTCCTTTTTATATTTTTTTATATAATGAATACTAACTAAACTTTTTGGCGCACACCATTGTCAACATCAGTCGGCCTTCAGTTCCTCGAATAACATTTGCGGGAAAGAGCCCAAAAGTTACAAAAACAATGCCGGTGTCAATGTAATTAATAAAAATTAAAATGCAAGTGCAGAAGTATAACAATAAGTTCAATCGAATTTCAAGGTAAATGATTTTGTGGCTATGCTCTACAGGATTCCTTTGGAAGATTAGTCACTCTTGGTAATGAAACCTGTTCTGGCCTTGTATGATCGGGATTATGAGACAGAAATTCACATGGGCCGGTGTAAAGTGGGCATAGTGGGTAGTTTATAGCAAAAGCAACTAGGTGGTGTACTGGAACTTATTTAATTTTGCAGAGTGACCACTCAAGAAGAAATTGAATATCATAGTTGTGAGCTGGAACCTTTGGCTGTAATAGTAGAGTCTTTAAAGCAATATACATAGAACTCACTTTATGGTTGTGACTGATTTTTCTGCCAAACCATACGATACCCAGAATTCATGTTGGCGGTTCCTGATACGAAAGGTTATATACCAGGAGTTAATATGCGGCATGTTGACGCTTTAAGTTGTAAACCAGAGTTCAGAGGTGTATTATAAACTAGTATGAGTAATTGATTTTTGTTGATTCAACTTCAAAGCAATGTCAAAATAACAACAATAACAATTGTATCCAAGTCAAGCACAAGTTTACGATGACGGTGGTCATATTGGGTTATGTAAGTATGTATGAGTAAGTTATTAAAGAAGACGTATGCTTTCACGCATGTTTGGATTATAAAAATGTTTAAGCTTGTTGAAAAGGGTAATTATGACGGAACAGTGGGAAATTTATTCTACGACTGATCAGATCAACCAATGTACACTGCTTGTAGATCACATGGGGCTATTTTCAAAGACTACAAGATTCATTTTCAAAATTTGTTACAGTTAAAACAAAGAGCCGTTCCACTGAAACCGTAACAATTTGTGATTTTGTTATGGATCAGTGTATCATCATGTATTCAAGTCGGTATTTTTAACATTTTGTACAACTTATAAAATCCATTATACTCTGAAGACACTAGCTACCCCACGTACAGATTGATTTAATAAATAGGGAATTGCTTAACGCACTTCGAGCCAGTATGTAGGCACCGACTGCATGGGATAATGCAGTTTCTGAACAAGTGGTAGGAATCAATTGTGCAATTCATTACACGATTAAATTCAGCTTAAATGAAGTTAGTTTTGTCGTAAGCGAAGTCTTATTCAATGTTGAAAATTAGATGGTAAAGAAAGAATTGAGTCGATACCATAGCTTGTGTTCCGGGATGATGATTATCAAATTCTGAGACAGGTGTAAATAGTGAGGTTGAGTCTTTATTGTTTTAGTTCTGGATCTTTTATAAGTAACACAGGTTTATTTCAATCATGTCATCAATTCGACATGTATATGGAATTTAAGGATACAAACAAGTTCGTTGCTGTTGTGTCAGTAGGAGTTTAATACGGCTTAGGAATTCTGTTAATTATGAATGACACAGATAGCGATAAAGTTATTGTGGAATTATAAAACTTGGTAGATATGCTTGATAGTTGAATCTGTTTGGATGCGATCATGTTATTATAAAATTTATTTATTTAAGTCAATTCTGTTACAGTATAAAATCTTAATAATGGCTTCCGAATATCGGGTGGTATTCATTTGCAGGATGGTCGATGTTACGCGCCTTTGGATCCAGCTTAAGCAGCGGAGTGCGATAGCTATTATATTATATTGACGGACAAGTGGGCAGAGGGTATGCAGAGCGCCAAAGAGGTTTTATGCTTAGTTCAGTGGTCGGCGTGTTGGTACTGGCAACTGGCAAGCAAGGCTGGAATTATATTCCGTATTGAGAATTAGAAGAAAGTGATTTATGTTTGGATTACGACTTCGTATGGAAGATTGAATAGCTGTAAAACTGTTACTAACTATGGAAAATCTGATAAAGAAGGAATAAAAAATTGTATCGAGACGAGTTTGGCTTTGCTTTTACAATTTATTTAAAACTACTGTTTTTCTTATGATGATGGGTGATTGCGGGAAATGAGAGACTTTCGCAACTTTGCATGTTGAAATACATAATTATAATGTGTTTTAAGATGCAGGATGCAGACAAAGTACGAGTCAGGATAGCTGTCTCCGGATAGCTTGGAAAAAGCGAAAAAGCTTATTGATGCAGGTGCTTCTATATAAAATGTTGATAAGCTAATGGGGATCCCAAAAGAGGATAAAAAAGGTTTTACCTAAGAAAACACCTCATCTAGGACGCTTCATTATCTCTAGTCGTGAGACAAGCCGTACTAGGAAACTTATTCAAGAAATAGGCAAAAATTTTATATTGTTTCACTGCTTATCAAGTGAGAAAAGTGAAAATAAGAAGACGAAGAAATATATGCTTAAAGAAACAAAACAGACGGAAGGGTAAATGTCATGGAAGAGACTAAAATACAGAAGGGTCCTGCAAAGGTAAAGAGCGAAATGCTAAATGGCTCGTGGCAGCCGTTCACACGCGCCGCTCCGCAGGCAACGCAAATTAGTGTAAATGTTATATACTATTTAGAGTAAAACAAAAACATATAGGCCCCGTCTTGGGAATACACCTAGGCTTAGTTTCGAGGCAGACGCGACACTTACAAACAGGCCCTTATTGGGCTTTACAAATGAAATGAGAGTTTTGTCGTACGAATATTAGATATAATTTGTAGGACTTTATTGTCGCAAAACTTCCCTATACACAACATTTGACATAGTTTTGATGTGGAGTCCGACTCGAAAGATGTGTTTTCGCATTTTCGCACAAAAACTATTGGACCGATTTCAAAATTTTTTCACCATTAGAAAGCTGCATTTTCGCCGAATGATATTGTAACGTCTGGCGCCATCTAGTCAAGCGCCACAGCAACAACTTATAACTACGATAATATTGTTGAACTACAACTTAAATACTACTTAAAAAAAATAAAATAAACTAATTAATACTATACCTAAAAAAATTAAATTCATTCAGATGAAACATTAATATTTTTATTTACTGAGCGTTGTGGAACGTTACGCTGTGACCGGCAGGATTCGAAAAGAAATGAATCATCCTTTTTCTTTGGTCACCGTCGCTCACGCACTAAC
This sequence comes from Elymnias hypermnestra, assembly GCA_015832385.1. Classification (NCBI taxonomy): domain Eukaryota; kingdom Metazoa; phylum Arthropoda; class Insecta; order Lepidoptera; family Nymphalidae; genus Elymnias; species Elymnias hypermnestra. The sequence continues at coordinate 302,995 of JACTOM010000008.1, read as the reverse complement.
TGAATAACTGATGGTTAAAATTGTCCTTAGAGGAACCTTAAACCACCTTTATTTATGTAATATGATCATTGTGATTGATACATCACAGTGAGTTTATAGTGTTTTATTAAAAAACGGAAGAATTACCCCAATATAGGGTGAGTGTTGGAATTACATATATAGATTTACTTATTACCATTGTAATTTTAGTTTATTTTCCCTAAAATATGTTCTTAAATTAAGATCGCTAAAATATTTAATTATTGTTGTCTTGTCTAGAAGTCTAGAAGTCTTGAACTTGTCTAGAAGCATAAATGTAAATTGTTCTGCTCAACCTACTCGTTCTTAAATTGTTGTGGGTACTTATTAATCTTAACCTTATATTTTCTTGTAAAAAGTCATTGATGGTCGCACCATTGATAGCTATTTAATGCTGTGAATCTCCACTGAATGTCTCGCGACCAGCATTAAACCGAAGCCGAAAATCAATGTTGCGGGCCATCTATTGAAAGCGGACAAATTCTAAAACACCCACTTTCGACAACTTCCAGGGCTCCTACTTCTAGTACGAACGCAGAGCGAGCGCCTGATCTTCCTACGCGAGCTCCACGGTCGTCTGCCACGGGTGCTGCCCAGCTACCTATAATCTGCCGCCGACGGGTGCTACCCAGTTACCAATAACCTGCCGCCGACGGGAGTTGCACCGCGGACTAGACAGTGAAGATTGAGCCCTAAAGACTCCTCGTGCTTTGTGATCCGTAGACCTACCACCCGCTTAACTACCTATCTACAGTAAACTTTTACCTCATAAACTAATTAAAATGCGACAATATAGGCTATATAACTTTCTCAAATAAAAATGTATTAATGTAATCCAAGGTGAGAAATAAAAAATCTGTCATCGCGTGCGCTGCAGACACTATTGATGATAGAACAAGAAAATGTTTTGCAACATTGACTGCCTCATTGATGTAGTGGTTAGCATGGTCGACATATCTATATGAGGTCCTGGGCTCGAGTCCCGGGTCGGACCAATTCGAAATGGATATTGAGTTTTCTATCAAGATTTTCTCAATATTTGCCCGAATTTGTGAAAATTTGGCGGTGTGATCACCCCCGTGTCTCGGAGAGCACGTTAAGCCGTCGGTCCTGCGCCTGATCTGTCTCCGGTCGTGTCGGATTGCCGTCGTCGGACTATGAGAGTGAAGGAATGGAGAGTACTATGCCCGCCTATCCGCATTGGAGCAGCGTGGTGGGTCTACGCTCTAGAAACCCTCTCTCATATGAGTGTCCTGTGGAGGAGGCCTGTGTCCAGCAGTGGGACGTTAATGGGCGGCTACTTACCTTACTTTATAATAACGCATAACGCATTCTGATGAAACTGCAGCGCATCCAGTATATTTGCTGACGCCAGTGTTCCCGATACCTTCGCGATTATCAGGTCCCGGGATGCGTCATTTTGGTCCCGAATGCGCGAGACGGAGAACGAGATCCTTAGTGTATACTCAGAGTGCCCTGGCAACCCAATAACAAAGAACGGTCACAGAAATATGAAATGACACATCTTGTCAGTAAATATATAATTTTAATAAATTATGACAATTTCTCTTATTAGAACAATAGTTTATTTTAATATAATATTACAATTTAATTGAGTTTAGTTAGTACATTGTGTGTTATTAGATTTATATTGTTTTAAATTTCATTACTAACATAGTTTTAAAGTTAGATTTGTTAAATAATTATTGGACAACAACAAAAAATGTCTTAATAAAGGAATATTATTTTATTATATTATTATGCCAGTTCTACACTCACGCCCGTCTACGCATAAATATATATTTATATATTAGGTATTTTATAATAATTACTTATATACAAAAATATCAAATAATACTTAGACATACATAAACAGTTACATTTATTATTATTTATTTTATTATATATTAGGGTATTATTATTATTAACACCTAAAAAAAAATATATAAATATATAATGAATTTAAAAATGTCTATATAAGACAATAAGTCTGACTAAGTAGACTTTTCTTTGCCACTAGATCGGTATATACTTGGGTCATACCGCGGGGCGTTGCTAGTAAAAACTATTAGTGTCTCAAAACACCAATAGGCCTTTATAAGATTTGATGGATGATTGTATACATAGAAGACTAATGAAAAAAACTTTTATACATTAAGTTTTATATTAGTGTTTTACACAACGCGCTTTCGGGATTTGTGTAACAAAAAGCATGATTATCCGGTAAAGGAATAGGATATCGTGTGCTATCTGCCAAAAATATCTTGGTAGTGCCACGTCGTAGCGCGGGAAAGCGAAAATTACCAGTTGATCCTGCCACTATACCAGCAAACCTACTGCCGAGTTCTTTTTCATATTCTGCTGCGGCTTGTGACAATTCAACCTCTTGGATATGTGTCGACAAAGTGTACGTAGAGCGTGATTTTTTTCTTGAAAGAGACAGTTGTTTCCTGCCTGTATAAATTGAAACAAATCCATAATTAATTTTCTGGTTAGGGTAAGTATTTTCTATTTTGTATTGTATTTTACTGTTCATTTAATGCTAAACGATTCTGTATGATGCTCTTTAGACCCACAAATATGTGTGTGCACTAAGAATAAAGTAATCTCGGTAGCTGCGTCTATGGTGTGGCTATAAGTTTTAGTGTGGTCGTGAAGTGTTTTCGCTGTTTCTAGCGGTTGCGGGCATCGAGGCGGACGTCATAAGCAGGGCCGGTACTATCACATAGTCCGTCTCTATGTGGTCTCTTTCTTTAGCCTCCAGGGCTAGAGCGAGTTTAAGTTTTATAGCGTACAGCGTAAGATTGCCATAAGAGTTTCCCGCTGATATCACACGATATCTTTTGAGGCAGCAACTCTCTTGGGACTATCTTTATCACTGGATATCCTGGCGGTTATAGCCACTAAGGTTTACTTACACGCCAGGCAGGGGGAGACGCAGTTGATGGGCCGCCTTGAGGAGGAACGCTCAATACGCCAAGGCGATTCTATCTAACTTCGAGGCTTGAATTGAGAGGAGTGACGGCAACGTCATGCTCAGGTTTACACAGATGCTCATCGGACACAGTTGCTTTGGTGAGTATCTGTTTCGAATTGGACGGGAGGCAACCCCTGCATGCCATCACTGTGGTGCTGACCAAGACGACGCTCAGCATATGCTTGAAGTGTGTCGAGCGTGGCACTCCGAACAACGCGTCTTGGTGAATTAAATCGGAATAGATCTCTCGGTACAAGCAGTAGTTGCATCGATGCTTAAGGTGCAGGGAGCGTGGGGGGTGGTGGTCTGCTTTTGTGAAGATGTTCTTTGCTAATGGGAGACTGCAGAAAGAACCCGTAAAAGGGTTGATCCAAACACAGGGGCGTTCATCGAGCCTGCGGCGATAATCAAACTGCAACAGCTGCGAACGCTGTAAGGTCGAGAGTTGTCAGGGGACGACGGCGACGACTCTGGCAGCTCCCAATTGAGCAATAGATAGATTGATTTGTGTGCAAGGGTGGCACTGGTACGTTCTGCTCGAGTTGCCGGAACCACCTCAGCTGGCACGTGACGCTACCGAGGAGGTTTTAGTGGGTAAAAATCCCACATAACCCGATTTCCTTTCCCCAGATCTCGGATATGTTTTGAACATGTCCTCCCGTCAAGAAAAAAAAGGGCTAGACCGAGGCTTGATGGTATGTCTGGGTTGGAAGCTATTTGATCTGGTGTATGTCTTGTCGGTGGTATGTGTAGTCTTTGAATGTCGGGCTGTTAGGCTCATGCTCAAACAATATGGTCAATCCGTGTGCCGAGTAGTCGGTACTCTACGAGTTAAGAGACCAATGACTACTATGAATCGCGATAAATAGCTACGCAGACTTAAACAAATTAGAAAATATAATGTTCTCTGCCCGAATTAGAAATACTTATTGAACAAATTGAACGAGCTTCTACGTATACGCTATAAGTTTAAGGAAAAGACGGTGGGCCGTATTATATCAGCGCTAAGAAGTTGAAATGCTGTATGTTTAGTTTATGATAATAATATAGAAATCACACATAAAGATACTTACGTCTCGTTGATATTGCAGTTGGTCCTTTATTCATAGTATTGGCATTGATAAAAGATGATGACGGGCTTACTGAATGAATCAAAAATTTGGTGTTTCCAAATTTTGTGTCATACATTTTTGAAATATGGGACTCTTGTACCCTATCAGAATTAAAATCGGCTTTATCGGTTATCATTGCTTTCAGCAAAAGTGGGGACGATGATATATTCAAATGCAGTTTTTGTTGAGTGTTTTGTGAAATGGCTGCGGTAGCAGCAGTGGAAGAGATTGTGCTAATAGACATAGAAGATAACGTTTTAGCAGTCGTTGAAAAAAATGTTTTAGCGGCGGTAGAAGATACTATATTGTTAGTAACTACGTAGGAGAGCGAATTTGTTATTCCAAGAGAGTGTGTACTAGCAACAAGAGCCGAAGTTTTGTTTGGAACAAGAGGTGAGATATCTGGTGTAAAAGAGGGTGTAGAAGAGGGTGTGCTATTGATGCCTGGTTGTGGACCAAAAACTTCCTCGTATTCCCCAAATCGTCTCCAATTTCTCAATGGTTCAACTGAAAAGAATGAGGGCACTCATTTATGTTTTCAAAATATAAATGTGAATCTAGAGAATATATGGTATACATATATGATATACACTACTGTCATGTATCCGTGAACTTTGAGGACAATTTAAATTTAAAAGAACAATTCAAAATCTTTATTCTCAGGAGTTTATAATATAACGCGATCACATTCTACGATCTAATACATAAACAATACATTCCAATAATACATATTTCCAAGATGTATTAGGCCACTCCAAAGCTATTAAGAGTATAAAGGTAAAATAATACACATTTGATTTATAGAATAAATACTTTTACCTGCTACCGAAAACATCGATGCTTCATCGATGCTTTGCTGTCGATGTTTATCGTACATCGATATCTTTAGTCCGATGTCAACATCGATGTTTTCCTAATATTGAATATCCCGAACTCATTGTTCTAAAGATTACATTTGCCATGCGTGAACAACACACTCACTTTTTTCTGTTAAAAATGAGTTAGGTAAGCCCTCTCGTTCATATAAAATAGCAGTAAATAGCAATAATAAATGTCAATAAATTTATTAAATGCAATAATCACAATACATTTTACAATTGAAAATTGCAGAATAAAAGACGGGCTGACACTAATATAAAGACCTCTGTTCCGCTCAGGTATTGATTTTTACTTTGAGAGTTTATGGCTCTGGTATGATATTCGACAGGTGAAGTGGGAAGCATAGATAACACCTTTATACTGGTTATAGATGGACAATTCCTACTTTTAGTTTTCCATTTGTTCCGGATACACAATAAAGATGGCGCTGTATTATTTTAGACGATTTTGGTTACCCTCAGTTATTTAATTTTACATAACATTCATTTTATCATATATTCAAAGTTGTTTCTTAGCGACATACATGGGCCCATGTTAAAGCAAGCGGAGTAAAAAACAATATAATAATTCCTCCTTAGTTTCATCAATTTATATTAACTGATTAACACTCCCATATAAAAACAAATGCGTTTAAAAGAAACAAAACATATCCACCAATACTGGCGCTCACAATTTTTCAAATGTCAATTTCTGAATATGATGTAGGGATGTTCATTGATCAATCAACACTGATGTTTAGCTAGAAAATATTGACATGTTCATTGCAATAACATAATAGAGAATAAAATATTGAAACAATAAAATACCCTGGAGGGTCATCTAGCGTTGGATGTACGAGAAGCGATTAAAAAGTAGTGAGAATTAGGTAGAATATAATGACTATTGATAACTTAATAATTTTTATATATAGTCTCCGAGCCTCTCTACACACCGAACGCAACGCATTTCCAAGGCATCAACCCCTTTCAAAACAAAAATTTAAAAGAGCGTACGTAAAAAACACACATTTCAAAAGTGAAAGTTTTTTGGCAAAAAAATATTATTGAAATCTAAACATTAATGTTTTCCAGCTAAAAATCAAATTCATTGAATATCAACGAATATCGAGATCCCTGCATCTGATTCTGAAATTGACATTTGTGCATCTTCTTGCGGAAGACAAGTATTGTTAAGTCTATTTTATTTTAATTATTTAAAATATTTGGTTTGGATATACAAGTGTTAGTCAGTTTATATAAGTCCATGTAGAAAGAGAAGAAAGAATAAAAATAAGGTATTATATTAATTGTTTTTATTGCGCCTGCCTTAACATGGGCCCATTTATGTCGCCAGGAACAATTCAACACAACCAACTCACAATTTGGTTTCGATAAAATCTATTTTATGTAAAATATATTTTTTTTAAACCATTTAAAATTAACCTAGTTCCTGGCGGTATAGATGAGGCCTAAATACAATCATATAAAGAAAAAATAATTAACATAACGCGATCTAGCCAAAATTGTAAAAATAATACAGCGCCATCTAGAGTAAGCTGTAAAACTAATAATAAGAACATAGGTGCCCACTACAGTTTGGTTATCATCTAATGGAAAATTGAAACGAAGAGTTGCACATCTATAACCAGTATGTAGGTATTAACTATGAATAGTTAGTATTAACCTAGGCTAGTGGAAACTGTCCATACGGTTGGGATGAAATTCTATAAACCCCGTAAAAAGCAAATCAAGAGATTCTCAGACCATACTCTTGGTCTCGTGGAACAGAGACATGCAATGAGCTTGCAGTCTACAGCTGACGCGTCCGCATACCGGCAGATCAATAGACAGATCTCTAAATCGCAAAAGCGTGATGTGCGTCACTTTAATGCCGAGCGTATACGAGCTACTATCGAACGCAACAAAGGCACTAAAGTGTTCGCAAAAGATTTGTCTATCGGTCAGAGCCGGTTGACGCGGCTGAAGACCCAAAATGGCGAACTCATTGCATCTGGACCTGAGATTCGGAGGGAGGTTGAGAGTTTCTATGGACAGTTATACACATCGACTTGCAAGCCTATTGATAGTTTGGCTAAAGATCCCCGTGCCAAACTGACCCGGCATTATACCGAAGATATCCCGGACGTCAGCTTGTACGAGATTAGTATGGCTCTCAAACAGATGAAGAACGGCAAGGCACCGGGTGATGACGGAATCACAGCGGAACTCCTGAAGGCGGGTGGAAAACCCATTCTTAAAGTCCTTCAGCGAATGTTCAATTCCGTCATTCTGGAAGGCACGGTGCCCAAGGCATGGCATAGGAGCGTGGTAGTTCTGTTCTTCAAGAAAGGTGACAACACCTTATTGAAGAACTATAGACCTATTGCGCTGCTAAGCCATGTCTATAAACTGTTC
>JACTOM010000008.1:271970-293981 GCA_015832385.1 Elymnias hypermnestra | reverse complement strand
ACCATGCGGTGATCGCTCCCAGTTTTCACTTTATTGATCACAGAGACATCATTGAATATGTTCCGTTTCGTAGACATGATGAAGTCTATCTCATTTCTCGTGGAACCATCGGGACTCAGCCAGGTCCATTTTCGGAGCGGCTGTTTCTTGAAAAAGGAGTTCATCATATAGAGTCCATCCTTTCCCATGAAATCAGCGAGCATCTGTCCCCTCTGGTTCCGTTGCCCATAGCCAAATTGCCCCACTCTCAACTCTGCCCCGCTTCGTTCGCCGAGTTTTGCGTTGAAATCACCCATAACAACGTTGTAGAAGGTCCTAGAGGTATGCATGGCTTTGGAAATGTCCTCATACATAACCTCTACATCATCATCTGGATGCGATGATGTGGGTGCGTAAACCTGGATGACCTTCAGCGAATACCGTTTGGTGATTCTGAGTATCAGGTACGCTACCCTGTTGGACACGCTGTTAATTTCTACAATGCTGTTGACGAGGGATTTGTGGACGAGGAACCCGACACCACCTTGGGACTGGACTTCACCTTCCCGGTAGTAAAACAAGTTACCGGATTCGAGGATTATCGTGTCCTCCCCCTCTCTACGGACTTCCGACAATCCTATAATATCCCAGTGTAACTTGTTTACTGCTTCTTCCAGTTCGAAGATCTTTTCGTCGGTCCTCAAAGTGCGTGCGTTGTATGTTGCCAGGTCAAGTCGTCGGGGTTGGCAGCGGAATCTCTTCCGGAGATTCTTAGCACCCCCTGCCCCGCCGTTACCATAACCGCTGCCAGAGCTAGGAATAGCGGGGCTGCCGGGGACTGGGGGCCATTGCTGCCTTGTTGTAGTCATATATTTCGTGGATTTGCCATAATCACCACGCTTGGTTGGCGGGTTGGTGATCGCAGTGCTAACCCTCTCGCACCGATAACGCTGCTGCCCATTATCGGTTTGTTGCATTTAGGTCAGCGAGGAATGGATATACCACCATTTATCGGTATGGGAGTTGGATAGGAAAGACTTGGTATGTGGGATAAGAGGAGATTTGGGGAGCATTAGGGTTAGGTATAGGACATTACTGCCGCGGGCAGGAGAGTAAAGAGTGGTAATAATAGCTCGAGGCGTCCGGGGTCGCTTACCCGTATGCTTAGCTAGTAACCGGACAGATTAACTGGCTAAGCACCCTCTGAACAAATTGATAATTAATTTATGTAAAATAGGATATTTTGTTGAAACATTTTGCTGCAAAGATATAAATACTAAGTTAAAAAACTACATAAATGTCAATGATATATCAATAAAAATGCAGCATCTTGTGCTGCAGAAAATAATGCTGTGCTCCAAACACGATGGGCAAGAAAAATGGCTGCATAAAATTAATGAAAGATGCGAATCCAGAAATGATTGTTGTTGTGATTAGATGTTTATTTCAAGAACGAATTGAATGAAATACATATTTGACTTAAAAGTTTTCGGCTACATTAACCACTTTCGTTATTTATTTGTCATAATCGTCGATACAAGTACAATAAGGTTGATTTAACAAGATCTCAACTAAATAATAAATGTATATGATTAAGTGCCTTAATATGTTAAAACATGTTAATAGGCGCGAACGATGACGATTTTTCATAGAGTAGGACAGTTCTAGTTTTGATATTAAGTATATTAGTAAAGCCTTAAGAAAGTATTAATGTATGGAGTTTAATGTTTATAGTAATGTGTGTATAGATCAGGAGTAATAGAATTATACTTACGAATAAAAGAGTATGTGTTATTAATTTCAACAATTGTAAGTGTCGGCGCGCGGCGTCAGCGGTGGCAATAAATACTCCAATTACTTGTATAAACTCATTTAATCATTAAATTTACAGTAACATTCTCAATATTCACACAGTACTACATGCAGTACTAAGTGTGTTAATGATATGAAAGCTAGTGACAAATGTGGGCAAAACTTTTCAAGTTATTTTGTGTAAAACAAAATGAAAACCATGTCAAACTTTTATTCCATACTGAAGTGAGACAGCTATCCAAAGAGGACTGCTTGAAAAGATTTATGGAACAGTTTGATATTCTTAGCGATTTTTTTAAATGACAAAAATTTGTTAACAGTCGATGGTAAACTATTTATCCGATATTTTTGAAAAACTAAATCTATTAAATAAGCCAATTAAAGGCCTAAATAAAAATTTTTTTGATGCACAAGCAAAAACATTTGCTTCCATTACCAATAGAGAGTTATACTCATCGTTATATTTCTTAAATGAACAAATCAATTTTTAAAAGTTTCAAATGATGCATGCAATAATGCAATGGCGGGGGCATAAAATTTTTTGGTGGGGCGAGGCTTTCGCGTTATAATTTAAGGATTTAGTGAGCATGTGATTTATTTTAGTTGTATAGTTAAATGATAAATTTAATCAAACGCAGAAAAAGGTTACTTAAAGTTGGCAGATTTTTTTATCTCTTAGGACATGTGTCGATATTATCGAAATCATAACATCGATGTGTCGATGTTATCGAAATGAAAACATCGTTATGAAAACATCGATGTAACAACATCGATGAATACCGATCAATACTAGCGGCGTCACTGCGTCAGGCGTTTACGAAAATTGGGCTTTAGCTCGAACATAAAGTTTTTTTAAATATCCTCAGTATAATTACGTCTTATTGATAAAAATGGAGTACGAGGTCCCTTATGATATTATAAAAGATGATCCTCAAGCATTAAAAACATTTATGAAAACGTTTGTGGAGGTAAAACTTATTCAAGACCTCTCAGAGACCGGCTTCGTTCACGCCATTGATCCAGAAAGTCACAGGTAGCTCTCAAAATATTTTCAACGCTTTTAATTGACAAGTTTGATTTTGTATTAACCACTGATAGAGTAATATCATTTGTAATTTAAAATAAATACAAATCTTACCGAAATGCAAATTTTTTGCTTGACGGGCTGCTGAGATTTGAACCTTTGCTAGCAAAGCAAATGCTCGTATCACTGCACCAGCGAGGCTGTCAAACCAACTTGGTTGCTTACCAGGTCATTATGCATGTGTAGCATGTGCACAATACATACATAGCATCACGCCTTATTCCCATAAGGGTAGGCAGAGACTACTTCCTTTCACATGCCATGATCCTTGCATATCTCCTTTGCTTCTTTCATTCTCATTAATCCTATCATACAAGTTCGTCAGTTCAGAGTACTCTCGCCCTGGCCCTTATTTAAAATGTCCTGGATTTGGTTCATGAACGTTCCTCTTCCAACTTTTTCATTCACTCTTGACTCATAAATCCTTTTTGTCAGTCTCCTTTCATTCAGTATCTCTACATGCCCAAACCATCATAATACTTCTCAACGCTTTCATCTCTACCGCAATTATTTTACTTATGTGATTCTTCTACCATACCCAACTTTCACTGCCATGGTGGCACCAACACTACTCCATGCACAGCCAGTTTGGCAAGGTGTGCAAAGCACCATTTACCATATTGCCTGCATTTACCATCCTTTCAATATCACTTTCATATGTTCCATCTTTTGTAAATTTAGATCCCAAATATACAAATTCTTTCACATCTTCCACTTATTCCCCATGTCTTATAATATTGCAATTTATCATAAATACATCTCTTTCAAAAAGCATGACTCACAATACAGTATTGTTAAATATTATTCATTAATCACATGTCAAACTAACAAGTATTGACATGTAATTGCTTGTTTATAATAATATTGTTAACAAAAGATTTCACAAGGATCAATACTTGGCCCTTTTTTGTTCCTAATATATATGAATGATAAATAATACATATAAATGATTTAACATACCATGTGAAAGATAAATGTTATATACTCCTGCTGTTCAGAGTAGACAGAAATGTAGAAAATTATGTAAATAGTACCCTGTCACATGTTTCATGTTGGTTTTCTGTTAATAATTTAATATTAAACTCTCCAAAGACTAAGTGTGTAGAATTCGCTTTGCCAAATGCAAAAGAAGTCTGTAAAAATATCTAAATAGATGATTGTCCATTAAAGAAAGTTACATCTACATTCTTCTTGGGAATAACCTTAGACTCTGGGCTTCAATGGGGTCCTATATTAAGACTAGCAGCTGCAAACTAAGTTCAGCTGCATTTGCTGTTAGAAAAACAAGGCAATACAGTGATGTTTAAACTGCTAAAATGGTGTATTATGCTTGTTTTCATAGCATTATGTCTTGAGGCATACTGTTATGTTCATTGAAACTATCTTTATATTGCAAAAAAGAACAATATGTGCCATATATCAATTGGGATCTTGAATTTCTGTAAAAAAAAATTCAAATAAATATCAATTCTCACAGTACAGTGGCAATATATATTGAATAACATTTTATATATCCGTGATGATATTCATTTATACAGCAAAAGGAGCGAAACACACAATTTTAATACAAGAAATGAAAACAAACTTGTAATGCCATATTTTAGAGTGAAGAAGGTTCAAATATCCTTTGTTAGATTGAGCATACTCATTTTTAGCAAGATACTTGAAGCGTTTCTGAGTCTGCCTCCATATAGATTTAAGAAATATGTCAAAAACATCCTATTATGAAAAGCATATTATAATATTGAAGATTATTTAAATGACAAAGATGTATGGACTTGATTCCAGTGGCATATAAAATCTTTGTTTAAAGGTGTAACTGTTGAGTTTCTTGCTGGTTTCTTCTCAGCAGAATCAACTGTCTGACCCAGTGGTACATTTGTTGCCAACAGACAGACTATTGATGATTCAAAAGAGCAAGAGCACCTACCTGAATAAAGAATATTTTGATTTGATTTGATTGAATCATCAATGTTTATACCGTTATTTTATTGTCCATCACACTTACATGACATAGTACATACAAGTTGTCATACATTTACACTATACAATTGAAAATAAATATATAAGATATTAATAATAAATATATATGTATAAGATAGTTTTTTTGTGTTAAGTGCTTGATTTAGTTTTTTCTTTTCCTTGTCATTTTTCTTTATTGATTTTGTTTTTTTTTTGTTAATTGTTTTTGTTATTGTTAGGAAGAGCGGAGTATTCTGCCACAGGGGTTACTTCCACCCTTAAAAGAAGGCTTTTTATATATTAAAATGCTGAAGGTAATGAAATAAAGTGTTTTTATTTGTTTTAGTTATTTCAGTTGATTATGTTCCTACTCACACAACAAATAACCAACTTGATTGAATCATTGAGTTACTTCATACTAATAGAAACACTTGATATGTCCCTTAATTTACAACTCTAATATAACGTAAAAGCTTCAAATTTTGTAATTGACTTTTAGTTTTATATTTGCATGCCACACTGTGGATTTTTGCACTTACTTAATATTGAACTGAATTATGTACACAATCACTAATAAATATATTTTTTAATTTCTTATGTTCTGTTTTTGTTTAGTCAAAAATGAATATTCATTTCCTTGTTTTTATTGCATTATTTGGCAAAGATTTGTTGCTTCATGATACTTATATATTCAGGAAATCCACTTAGTAAAGTTATGTTTATTACAAATTTGGGTTTGAATTTAGTTTGTGTAAAAATTAATGATATAGTGTGAATCTTTGGTTGTTTATTAACATGAGATTACTATCTCTAATTAGTAATAATACCTTGACCTAATCTCACTAATATGTACTTGTATTACCTAAGTCTTATGTCCAATGACTATGCTTAGTTTATTATAATGTCTCTTGACTCACACTGTTCTTGAGTACTTGCTTAGAAGTACCACACTACACTATATTGTGTCACTGTACTTTCAATAACTCAAAAGGCTTTGATCTTTTTTTAAGTCTTCTCTTTGTCTGTGTGGTATCCAGAAGATTAGTAACTTCAGGATTTACATGTTCAGTTCGATAAAAAAAACTATAATGATATTAGGTACTGTGTGGACAGTGTGGAAAGTCTAGTCTGTAAAGTTTAAACTTCCAGAACTAGTTTCACACCATTGTAATTAATTCTAAGGCTAAGAAAATTGTTTCTATTGATAAGCTTTGTTCTTTTGAAGACCCCATAGAAAACCAGAAAGATTAACTGACATTTCTTCAAATAGACCTTTATATTAACAGAATGTAAAAGCAAAAGCAAATTTATTAATTTTAATTATTAGATATAAAGGGTCTGTTTCAAAATTTCTAAAAAATATAAAATATTTATTTTGAAGGCCAGTAATTATTTATAAATATGAAAAAAACAATCGTTCTGGAATTTACAATATGTCATATATGGATATATGTCACATTATAACATTGATCCTAGAAAGCAATTGTATATTAACCTGTAAAATGCAAATCTAATCATCAGAATGACAAAACTTTTCATAGAAACCAAAAAATTATAACATATTTGTCAGTTATCATTTTTGGACATTGTTTGTTTAGCAACATATTTTGTTGTTAAACAAACTGTAGCAGCATTATCTTAAAGTTTTGTTAAAACAATATTTTGATGGTTAAAATGTGTATTCTTACCTAGGTCTATGGATACTTACATTTTAATTTCAGTTATATAACATATTAATGGTATTCAATTTCAGCATAATTTTGTTGAAACCAAAAGGAGAGCGTTTTCAAACCGTTTTCTTGGCTGGGCATGCCATTTGTGGTATTATAAAGAAAACAACAGTACCAGATATCACACCACCAGACGACACACAAGAATACACTACATCAGCCTTATTGTTAAAGAAGGAGAGGCTAATGGCTTGGCTTAAAAAGATTCATTTGCCTGTGACAGAAGTTGGTAATAATATAGCCATTAGAAATACATTAATTTTGCCTCCATATGATGGAACTAACATATACAATGAAGCAATGAACCCCAATGTACTTCAGCAACTTAAGGAGATAATCGAAAAAATGCCAGATGATTTTGAACCCTTTAAAAAACCGGAAAATGATTTGCTGTTGGAGTCGTCTCGTTAAATCATCAAGCACCCAACATCCAAGTTATAATTTTTTTGCTAAGATTAACATTTATTCTTCATTTAATATATTGACAGTCCCTGCGTAACAAAAGTCAAACATGTTTCAAAGACATATTTATTACTGTACTACCTTTTATACTAATTTCTGGTTTTTAATCATCATATTTTAAAAGACATTGATTTAAAAAAAAACAATAGCCTAGGTTGATATATCATCAAAACTATTAAAACGTCAAATTTTTGAAAATGTAAGCTGACCGTTTATTTGTAGGGACTGTTGATATTCTTGTGTGAGTTTCTGAGTTAACATAAAAAGAGTGGTTACGAAATTGATAACTGAAATGATATTACCACTTTTCTTAGTACTTTTAGGTTTCTACAGTATTTTGCTAAATGTCATGGTTAAGTTCTGAGATTGCTTTTTCATGTATTATTTTGTAATATATACCACAAGGAAATGTCGTGATGGCCTAGTGGTAAGATAAGTGGATTGTCGTTCACAGGAGTTGGGTTTGACTCGTGGACCTAAAAGTTTCTTTTTATAAAAATTTGAAATTGGTGATTCATTGTTCTTTCCATCCATCATTGTTTTTCAGTGAACGAAAACTGCATATCCAGAGAGTAATTCTGAAGTATGCTATAAAATCTGCTGTCCTATGTGGGAGGAGGTCTTACTTTTATATCAATTTAATTTTATTTAGATGGTATTGAATATTCTCCTAAATTATTGTATGCTTTTATTGACAGCAGAGTTTGTAGAAGCAAGGTGTTATGACCTTTAGATCTCTTTTATTTCCTAAATATCCTGTCATCTATATATGTGTTTGAATATGAGTTAATTTGAATTATCAACTTTAATTTCTTTTTGAAATGAATGACATAAATCAGATGAAATATGGCTAAAATGTACTGATCAGACGGAAACCTGGTTTGTGATTCACTTTTGTGTTAAGAAAATTTCTAATAATCCTTAAGACATAAGTTTTAACATACATTTTCTTATGTTTCCCTCAGAGGGATTTTAAATTTTTATTGTTAACATTTATTACAATAAGTGTTGCATTATTGGGTGTTTTGGTTTCTTTCTTCAAATTATAATATTTTAATGTAGGTTTTGAAGTTTATAAAAATTTGTATATTAACCCTTTGCGGTGCGTAAAGCTAGTATTGTATTGGTACAAGACAAATCTCTGTAAATCATTTTATAACGTCAACAATCAACACTATTTATTCTTTAGAGGAATAGCAAAAACAAAACTACAATGAAGATTGAGCCTTCCAATGCAGAATTACTGAAGTTCAGCCAAACCAAATAAAAGATCTGCGAGGAAAATGTTGATGACTATTCAGACAAGACATTATTGTGTACTCCGCAAAGGGTTAAAGAATATCTGTTTTTTTCTTATATTAATATGATACCAAAAATAAATTGATCTCACGTTTTCTTAAAAAAGTAATGAATAGAGGGCAGACTTCTCTATACAAAGACTTCAATAAAATAGGACATCTCCGTTAACCCTTTCGCTGCGTTTGGCGTATAATTACGTCTTAGCTAAAACATTTCACCATACAACTGGCGTATTTTTCTGTCATAACAAAGTCTCACCCATATAAGAATGGGTCAGTGGCAATTACGCTTCTCGTATACGGGAGGTTTTGAAAAAAGAGGCTCTGTGAAACAGAGCAGAAAT
Source organism: Elymnias hypermnestra (assembly GCA_015832385.1). NCBI lineage: Eukaryota > Metazoa > Arthropoda > Insecta > Lepidoptera > Nymphalidae > Elymnias > Elymnias hypermnestra. Next base: position 285,310 of record JACTOM010000008.1, on the reverse strand, counting down.
ACTTACTACATAGATGTGTGACATTCTAGTAGTATTTAAGTACCATAACGTGTCGAAACAAATTGTTGTTTATTTTGTTAATTGCATTGAATATTATGTAGAAACGTATGTTAACATCAAGACATTAATATTGCTCGTCACGGCATTTGAGACTCACATGTCGCGAAGAGCGTAGCGTCGCCACGTCGCCTCTCTTTCCACTCAATCAGTTCGCCGATTCACCATCTCTCGCACCTACCTATAGTGTTTTGTTTGTTACAGCACACGTGACCTGTGTCTTACTTTAAAAAATTGGTTGTCTGTAAAGCCCCTTTACGGATGATCACTTTACGTGATGAAATCATAAAATATTGATAAAAGACTATGAAACATCGAGTGTTAACTATATATTATGTCTGTCGCAGTTCGTTCGTAAAAATCCTACCGCACAGTGAGATAAGCTTTAAATGCCACATTTAAAGTAAGACGCGGCGACGAAAGGGTTAAAAGAGGATTCGTAAACTAGTCAAACTGGAACTGATTTATTATATGCGGACATAAAAACTTATACATTTGTCACGGTGCAAATCTATGTCGTAGGTTATAATTGCTACAATACGGTCGCTTATCTATTTATGTAAACGCTAGTATGCATTTCATGCAGCTGCTTTGGGGAACTCAAAAATGGCCATTTGACAGGAAAGCCTTTTAAATTGAATAATGATAATAATAACCTCCTTAGCTCTCTGCTGTAGAGGTCTGGGACTGACTTTCAGTTTCCGAGGGGACGGGCAGGGCACCTCGCCTTCACTGCATGGATGACCTCCTGGCACCCAACGCTCTACGCTCTACTGACTAGCAATTGCTAGCTTATGCACTCCAAGCTCCACCCTAATGGATTTCTATTATTAGGAGCTTGGAGTGCATAAGTATGCGGTCCTTCATGTGGAGAGGGGACAGGCAACTCACTCAGCCGAGGTTAGCTTCGAGCCGGCTTAGTACAAAACTCTCTCCGAGACATACCGTTATCTGGGCATGTTGTAATGTGTGTGAATGAAGCAGGAAGACACAAAACAGTCAGTTTGTGAGGAGTTTGTTTGTGAGTATGTTATTCGTCGGACAAAAATCGTCGTTGTCGCTTCAACCGATGGACGTTCACTTCTGGACATAGGTCTCACGCTGATCTTGAGCCGCCTGGCTCCAGCGGCTGCCTGCCACCCTCTTGATTTCATCGGTTCACCTTGTGGGGGGGGGGGGGTCTGTCTACAATGCGCCATTCGGTGCAGGCTCGCTATTCCAGCACTTTCGGGCCCCAGTGTCCATCGGTTTGTCGGACTGTGTGCCCCGCCCATTGCCACTCCAGGTTCGCGATTCGTAGGGCTATGTAGGTGACTTTGGTTCTGCTACGGATCTCCTCATTTCTGATTGGATCGCATAAAGAAACTCCGAGCATAGCCCTGTCCATCGCCCGCAGAGTGACACTGAGCTTCCGCACGAAGCCCATAGTCAGCGACCACGTCTCAGAACCGTAGGTCACTGGAAACATGCGCTGTTCGAAGACTTTGTCTTCATGCATTGAGGGATATTGGAAGAAAAAATATTTCTTAACTTTCCGAACGCTGCCAAACCGATTGGATACGGTGGGTAAACTCCTCGAAATTGAACCTACTGAATTGGATCATATATTTTAAAATTATGAAAATTTCCATTATGTGATTATTCTTCCAAACCAGCTGTATGTAACTTATTTATATTACATATTAAATGTGTAGTAACGTAAACTGTAGGTTATAGTCATTCATAATCATTCATTATATAATCACTTGTCTCTAATTTATATTCATTAATATAAAAACTTCATAATAGATGTTGTTCGTAGATTAGTATGGTGGCGCTTTTTATTTATATAAAAAAGTAGGAGTCAAATTACTGTCTCGTATTCTACGTACAACACACGTATGTATAAAAAGTCAGATCCTATGCCTTTAAGACCTTAGAGCCTTCAATAGATGGCACTGAACAATTTTTTGTAAACAAAAATTAATAAATATAAAAAAAAACTTAAATGTTAAGTGTTATCAAGTTTAAAAATTGTATTTGAGATTCAGTGGGCGAAAAGAAAGTATTTTTTTAATGACTGAAAATTTATACAAGATATAAGGAGAGTGAACTAATATGTAACAGGAATTTAATTAAGGTTAAATCGTATATTGCCATCAATATAATTGATACAAAAGGCAGTAAAAAAAAGATTATTTTTAAATTTTGTACTAAATGCAAAAGTTTACAGAAAGCGCCACGTTCTTTACTAGACTTAAGTTATAACTAGATTAGGATGGTAACATAATCTCGAAGTAGTATTGGTCGTTTTATTTATATCTAATGTGAAAGCAGTTTACTTTTGACTTTTTGACTCCATGTTTGGAAGCAGGTATTACTTAGCCGACTTTTGACTAATTAGGAGGAGAAATAAACATTGTGACGTATGGTTTCGGTACTCGGTTCAGAAATTATTTTCTTTAATTCCTATATTATAGAAAGTGCTGTAGACCATACATACGGCCTACGTAAAACATTGTCACGTTACAAATTTTTCGAGTGAGCGTGAGTCATATGAGGAGGAGACTCGTTTCAAGTGGGACATTTTCATGGCACATTACAAAAATAAGCACTTTTTCAAGTCGTGATGTCCCCAAAACTATTCTAGACTAACTGTGAGTAGACACGTCAGAGTTGACATAACATTATTATAAGCTCTAGTTTCATCAAGGAATTGGTCATATGCATGTAAATGTGTTTGAAACTATAAAACAATATATCCAAAGATTTTATACAAATGTATCATTATTTTACTGCACAAATTATTTAACATTAGATAACCAACAGTAACAACTTTTGGACTTATACTATATGGTTTGAAATACTTTCTAGTCGTTTTGTCCATTTTTTAAATATATTCTTATTAAACCGGTTTTGAGTCAATAATTACTTATATTTTACTTTTTCTTACAATATGTATATGAACTACTTCGAAAATGTACCTCTATTTTATGCATTTTATATGGTGTGTAGTAGTGAATAAACGTGTAATAAAATTTATGGTGTATGGTTTATTTAAGGCACTGGTAATGCCCAGCATCATTTACAAATTTACCTTATATTAATCCTTTCTAGTTTCTAGTTTTTACTATGTTAGAAAATTACGTTCTCATAGGTCATAATATTAATATAATAGTTTTTATTACATTTTTTAATTTGAACATTTAAACCAGTCCAGCAAACATCCCAATCGATTTAGCTGTGCACATCTTGTTAAATTTAATAAACGATTACATTAATTTCAAAGCAACTCTAACATAGCCACCGATTAGAATTTATAATAGTAAATATGAAAGTATATTTTTAATTGTTTATTTATATCGACTGTTTTAAATTAAGGCGAAGTATTAATGAATGAGAATAATGTTATCTAGAATTATCTTTCCGTAATTAATTATAAAAAAATTCTAAATATATTATTTAGAATTTTTTTATTAAGAATTCCATGCTTTACTAGTATGCCTTTTTACAATGGTTCGACCACAACACAGCTATGATAGTTTCGTCGTCGTCGCTTCAACCGATGGACGTCCACTGCTGGACATAGGTCTCACGTAATGATGTCCACAAGGCCCGATCTTGCGCCGCCTGGCTCCAGCGGCTACCGGCGACCCTCTTTATGTCGTCGGTCCACCTTGTGGGGGGTCTCCCTACACTGCGCCGCCCGGTGCGGGGTCGCCACTCCAGCACCTTCGGGCCCCAACGTCCATCGGTCCGTCGGACTATGTGCCCCGCCCATTGCCACTTCAGGTTCGCGATTCGTAGGGCTATGTCGGTGACTTTGGTTCTGCTACGGATCTCCTCATTTCTGATTTGATCGCGTAGAGAAATTCCGAGCATAGCCCTCTCCATCGCACGCTGAGTGACTCTGAGCTTTCGAATGAGGCCCATAGTCAGCGACCACGTTTCGGAGCCGTAGGTCATCACTGGCAACACGCACTGTTCGAAGAGCTTCGTCTTCAGGCACTGAGGGATATCGGACGAAAATATCTGGCGTAGTTTCCCGAACGCTGCCCAACCGAGTTGGATTCGGCGGTTGACCTCTTTCTCGAAATTGGACCTACCTAGCTGGACAATGTGTCCCAGGTATGTATATTCGTCTACAATTTCGAGTGCTGAGTTCTCAACGATGACTGGGTGGAGCGGAACATGGATATTGGACATAACTTTCGTCTTATCCATGTTCATTTTTAGGCCCACCTGTCGAGAAGCTCTGCTGAGGTCATCGAGCATTGCATTGAGATCTTCCAGAGTCTCTGCCATAATGACCACGTCGTCGGCAAACCGTAGATGAGTGATGTACTCGCCGTTGATGTTGATGCCCAGTCCGTTCCACTCCATAAGCTTAAAGAGGTCTTCCAACGCCGCAGTAAAGAGCTTCGGGGAGATTACATCTCCCTGTCGCACTCCACGCTGCAGTTGGATAGACTCGGTGCTATGGTCCTGTATACGGACTGACATGGTGGCGTTTTCGTACAAGCACTTCAACACGTGTATGTACCGGTAGTCAATTCGGCATCTCTGTAAAGATCTCAACACGGCCCATGTTTCCACCGAATCGAAGGCTTTCTCATAGTCCACGAACGCCAAGCAAAGTGGCCGATTATACTCCTCGGTCTTCTGTATAATCTGCCGCAGCGTAAAGATGTGGTCTATGGTACTAAAGCCTTTTCGGAATCCGGCTTGTTCGGGAGGCTGGAAGTCGTCAAACTTGCGAGCGAGACGATTCGTAATGACCCTCGAGAACAGTTTATAGACATGACTTAGCAGCGCAATAGGTCTATAGTTCTTCAATAAGGTGTTGTCACCTTTCTTGAAGAACAGAACTACCACGCTCCTATGCCATGCCTTTGGCACCGTGCCTTCCAGAATGACGGAATTGAACATTCGCTGAAGGACTTTAAGAATGGGTTTTCCACCCGCCTTCAGGAGTTCCGCTGTGATTCCGTCATCACCCGGTGCCTTGCCGTTCTTCATCTGTTTGAGAGCCATACTAATCTCGTACAAGCTGACGTCCGGGATATCTTCGGTATAATGCCGGGTCAGTTTGGCACGGGGATCTTTAGCCAAACTATCAATAGGCTTGCAAGTCGATGTGTACAACTGTCCATAGAAACTCTCAACCTCCCTCCGAATCTCAGGTCCAGATGCAATGAGTTCGCCGTTATGGGTCTTCAGCCGCGTCAACTGGCTCTGACCGATAGACAAATCTTTTGCGAACACTTTAGTGCCTTTGTTGCGTTCGATGGTATCTCGTATACGCTCGGCATTAAAGTGTCGCACATCACGCTTTTGCGATTTAGAGATCTGTCTATTGATCTGCCGATATGCGGACGCGTCTGCTGTAGACTGCAAGCTCATTGCATGTCTCTGTTCCATGAGATTAAGAGTATGGTCTGAGAATCTCTTGGTTTGCTTTTTACGGGGTTTATAAAATTTCATCCCAACCGTATGGACAGTTTCCACTAGCCTATCGTTTAGCTCGTCCACAGATTCGCAATCCTCGAGGCAGGCGAAGCGGTTTTGCAGCTCTAGTTGAAAGCTCTCGGGGTTTTGGATATGCGCGCGAGTGGGTCGGAGCGTAGACTTCACCAGTCTGAACCGCTCTCGGTGTACGTTGATATTCAATGTGCCTCTTACCATACGGTGATCGCTCCCAGTTTTCACTTGATTGATCACAGAGACATCATTGAATATGTTCCGTTTCGTAGACATGATGAAGTCAATCTCGTTTCTCGTGGAACCATCAGGACTCAGCCAGGTCCATTTTCGGAGCGGCTGTTTCTTGAAAAAAGAGTTCATCATATAGAGTCCCTCCTTTTCCATGAAATCAGCGAGCATCTGTCCCCTCTGGTTCCGTTGCCCATACCCAAATTGCCCCACTCTCAACTCTGCCCCGCTTCGTTCGCCGAGTTTTGCGTTGAAATCACCCATAACAACGCTGTAGAAGGTCCTAGAGGTATGCATGGCTTTGGAAATGTCCTCATACATAACCTCTACATCATCATCTGGATGCGATGATGTGGGTGCGTAAACCTGGATGACCTTCAGCGAATACCGTTTGGTGATTCTGAGTATCAGGTACGCTACCCTGTTGGACACGCTGTTAATTTCTACAATGCTGTTGACGAGGGATTTGTGGACAAGGAATCCGACACCACCTTGAGATTGAACTTCACCTTCCCGGTAGTAAAACAAGTTACCGGATTCGAGGATTATCGTGTCCTCCCCCTCTCTACGGACTTCGGACAATCCTATAATATCCCAGTGTAACTTGTTTACTGCTTCTTCCAGCTCGAAGATCTTTTCGTCGGTCCTCAAAGTGCGTGCGTTGTATGTTGCCAGGTCAAGTCGTCGGGGTTGGCAGCGGAATCTCTTCCGGAGATTCTTAGCACCCCCTGCCCCGCCGTTACCGTAACCGCTGCCAGAGCTAGGAATAGCGGGGCTGCCGGGGACTGGGGGCCGTTGCTGCCTTGTCTCAATCATTACGTGGTTGTGCCAATAATCACCACGCTTGGCAGGCGGGTTGGTGATCGCAGTGCTGATCCTCTCGCACCGATAACGCTGCTGCCCGTTATCGGTCTGTGGCATTTATGTCAGCTATAGAGAATGGTTATACCGCCATTTGTCGGTCGCCAGAGCCTCGTCGGTAAAAGCAGGGTGCACCGCGTGCAGGTGAGGTTGGCATTTGGGGAAACGGATTGGGACGCGTTTCTCCCTTACCCCCCCCTTATGATAGTTTACTACTGCGATAATATGTCTTATCGGCCTGCACCGGCCTATATCAGCCACATTGCTGAGATCCAGGTAAATTACAGTTTCTTGTCGACCAAAAAGAAGCTACTCTTTTTTTCTAACTATGGAATGAAATTACAATTTACAAGCATATATTTATATAACCAAGAACAAATTTGTCATTAGATAAAACTAAAATGATAAAAAAGTAATGGTTTCTCAATACGTACCATATGAATCAACCCTTTCAAAGGATCTTTGTGGAATATCTGTGGTAAAAAGTTAAAATATGAGCGATTTTCGAACAAAATGTTACAAAATAACAGTGATTTTAAAATTTCATCAATTTTGAAGGTAAATATATTATATATAAATATTCTATAAATATTATTTATTTAAAAATTATAATGCGCCTGAATATTTTCTTTTTTCTAAAAGTAGTAAGTTAAGGGAAAAGGGGATAATCTGTAACTTAGCATAAGGTAAGCGAAAACTCAAAATTTTAATAATGAACTAAAAATTTATTGTAACTGCCTGTAAACTTAATTAACTATCATAAGAAATAATTTTCAGAACATTTGGCAATCAACTTTGGATAATATGAAGGTTTAAAAATAAAAACAGCTTTGACTCTCGTGCGTGCATAGATTGTGGTTACCCCAAGGGGCAATTGGAGTCAAAGAAAATCTAGCACGTATCGCAGATATAACATTGCCACAGCCTACGTCAGGTGTACCTAGACCAAATCTCGTTGTTACTTGTACTAGGCATATGTTTCCAGCATTTTCTGCGTAGTCATCCGCATTGTCCTAGCATAAGGCGTCAGTGCCAATATCTGACTAAGAAGTTTCGTTCGTTTCTTGTAGTATTTCGCGCTTTACCTTTTCAGGGCCCTTCCTTTGTATTGTACTCTTTTCCAAGCCATTTACCCTACCGTCTGTAGTATTTTCCAAGCCATTTAAAGTACCGTCTGTTTTATTTTCCTATATATTTCTTCGTTTTCGTATTTTCACATTTGTCACTTGATAAGCAGTGCAACAATATAAAATATTTGCCTATAACTTCATCAAGTTTGCTAGTACGGCTTCTGTCTCAAGACTAAAGATTATGAAGCGTCCTAGATGAGGTCCTAGTGAGGGATGTCCATAAGCTTATCAGCATTTCTTGTAGGCACTTGCATCAATAAGCTTTATAGCTTTGACAGAAGACAGTTGTCCTGACTCGTACTTTATTTAAATCCTGAATCTAAAAACAAATAAAAATGACGTATTTCAATATGTAGAGTTGCGAAAGTCACCTGACTTTCATTCCCCGCAATCAACGTGACAAGTATCAACCAAAATAGTGAATTACAAAAATCTTTAAAACATCTGATATAATCTGAACTGCACATCACATTTTCGAAAGTCTACTACTCATACTACAAGATATTCGGCACTCACCTTGTAATTTGCGTTCATATAATATTACATCAGCGGAGCACAAAACCAAAACACCGTAACTTAACGACGCGGGTGCTGACTGGCGCGAGTTGTTCCTGGCGGTGCAGGAGGCCAATGTGGTTATGGGCATGTCATTTACGCAGCGTTCGCTAATACTGTTTCATGGATATGACGGTGAGCCCCATTGCCCACTGAATCTGATAACCCCATTCTCTCCTACTCGTTACTATCATACTTATTTACTAACATTACTAACCTAACTACCATCACTGAATTTATCCTCTAACGATTAACTCAAATAATACTTGTCAAGACAAATATTTAGATTAATAACCATTAAAAAAATGCACATGACAAATTGAGATATTTTTACTCCAAACTAGGTTTAACTTAATAAATATAATAACTAAACATAAAATAACTTAAGACTGATTTCACCATTGTTAGTTAAAGGCTTAATATTCAGCTCATTGTTACCCTCGCGAAATAAAAGTTTGACTACCGCGAGGGTAATGACCCCCAAGTTAGGCACTCGGACCATAGAGTCTTTAGGTACCAGTGAATACCTCGACAAAATAGGACCATCTACTTCTGAGATGAATAGGAACAATCCGAGAGGAAAAAGAAGTTGTTTGATCATTTTCGTTTATAGCTATCAAATAGTTATATATTTACGTATTTAAAAATGGCTATTAAGATCTAGTGGTGGTATATTCTGTATATAAATAAATGTGCACGTTAATTATAGTTTAAAACAGAAATATGTAAATATGTGAGCAGTCTCCTGTTGTTCAGCAGTGGAACATTATTGGGCTGACTTTCTATCTACGCCACGTAAAAATACCCAGTAAAATATTACCGTAGTAGAACCAGGCGGGAGGATGGCGCCAGCGACGATTATAACGAAATCCAGCTGAAATTATTATCCATTATATACTAGGTGTTAGCGGTCATTATATACAAAGCGGTCTCGCTTTCGTAAACGAAGACAGACGATACTACCTACTAATGATACCTTTGATGATGGGACAGAAAAATATCGATCCTGATTTTAAAAAATGTCAGAAGTGAAACTTCTTTGGCAAACTATTTTTTAAATCTTGTTTATATTAATACAAATCTAAAACTTTAGATTTCCAAGAAGACGGAGGGAAAAAGTATGAAATGTTAGAAATTTTAGGAGTTTAATTGTCATTAAATATTTAGAGGTCGAAAAGTAATACAAATAATTTATGGAAATCTCAAATGACGAATTGTAAATAAAAATGCCCTATGTTATTTGTAAATACTAAAAAGACATAACTTTCAAACGAATTAGAAAAATAAATTTACCCTCATGCGCTTAAACAAGTTTCACTTCAAAAAATCATATTTTTAAGACGTTTTATTAGCATTATTTATGCTCCATCAAGTTAATACATCTAAATTAAACTATAATCTCATAAAACATACCAGCAATGATACAAAAAGAGCTGAAGCTTGAGTCAACGAACGTCCGTAGCGTTGAGAAGGACTTACAATAACTTTTACATCTCAAAACATAAGAGTGGCGCAACATCATATATTGTACTATTTTATATATTATGCCGTGTTACTCAATTTTTGACTCAATTGAATGATGGATATGAGGGGGGGGGGGGGCGTCAATTGAGGCTTTTTAAATGGATTGACGAGTTTAAGTACCTATGCCTACCGTCATTNGGGGGGGGGGGGCGTCAATTGAGGCTTTTTAAATGGATTGACGAGTTTAAGTACCTATGCCTACCGTCATTTGAAGTAAGACATTGTAATTTTACATTTTTGTGATTTTTTCTTTCTTTCTTTCTTTCTTAATAGCTCAGTACAAAGAGAATGCAACGCTTTATAATCACTGTAAACAATGTCCTACCCGAACTAGCCAGTACCAGTAGGTATAAAAAACCAGGAAATGCTTTCATATAATGTGTACAATAATTAACACCACGTACATACTGTATCACGGCGTCGGTTAAGCCAAGGATGAGCTCGATTCATTCTTGGTGTAAACGGTTTTTTATTTTCATGTGTACCTGAAACAGTTTTGGTAATAAGTAATATTCACGTCAAAAATTATATTCTACCTGAGATCTCAGGTGAATAAAACTCATCGGTGTTTTTTCAAAATAACCCCCTTTTATTAAATGTATTTATAATGTAAACATTCATGTGTTTACATTATGCATATACTGAATAACCAATTTCTACAATTTTTGCTTGCCTGTCGGTTTCAGTGTGAATCCAAAAAGCTACTACGATTTTGATGGATCTTTCACTAGTATATAAATGTAGAACTCGTGTTAACAAGCATTACATAGGCAGCATATAATCAGATATTTGCAAGGGATTGGTAAAAGAATACCAAGCGTTTAAGTAATATTTAATAGCGAAGCATGGTCTGCAGCTTTCAAAATATGCATATAGATGATAGTCCATTAAAGCAATTTATGTCTACAGTATTCTTAGGAATAACCTTAGCCTCTGGGGTTCAGTAAGGTGCCCATATTAAGACTCTGGCAGGCAAACTTAGTGTAGTTGCATTTGCTGTTATCAAAGTAAGGCAATAAATACACTGATGTTGAAACTGCTAAAATGGTGTATTTCGCTTATTTTCACGGCATTATGTGTTTCGGCATACTGTTCTGGGGTAAGGGGGCGGACATTGAAACTATATTTATTTTCGAAAAAAGAGCAATACGTGCCATATATCAATTGGGATCTCGCGTTTCCGTAAGAGAAAAATTCAAAGAAATATCAATTCTCACAGTACCGTCGCAATATATATTAAATAACATTTTATATATCCGTGATAATATGGATTTATACAGCAAAAGGAGCGAAACACACAATCTTAATACAACAAATAAACACAAATTTATAATGCCATATTTTAGTGTAAAGAGGGTTCAGAAATCATTTGTCGGGTTGAGCATATGCATTTTTAATAACATACCCGAGGCACTCCTGGGTTTGCCTCCACATAAGAAAGTTTACCTTTTAAGAAATATGTTAAAAATGTCCTATTACAAAAGGCATATTATAGTGTTGACGATTATTTGAGGGACGAAAATGTTTGGACTTGATACCGGTTGCACATGAAAGCTAAACACATTGTAACGTACAAAAACTATGTTTAAAGGAGTAATCGTTGAGTTTCTTGCCGGTTTCTTCTCAGCGGAATCAACTTTCCGAACCGGTGATAGATTTGTTACCGACGGACAGTCTACTAACGATTAAAAAGTGCTTATTGAGCCCACTTGAATAAAGAATATTTTGATTTTGATTTTAAATGAAAATAAATCAGAGATATGGTATGTAATAACAATTAGCCGTTTTATAATAACAGTCTTTGGTTTCCTTTGTTAATTATAATACAAATTATAGTTATAAATACACTTTAAGCAAACCAATCCGATAAAAAAATGGAAAATTACTTTCAAATGCCTTTGTAGTACTATCCTCACCAAGAAAATCTTTACCAATGGTTGTAGCACATGTAGGTAAATTTGCTTCGTGTAATATATTCTTTCGTTGTAGTTCCTGATTTTCTCCGACGACACGGGCATATTCTGAATATTAAATTATAATTTACGTTATGTTTTGCCTTATTGCTTTTAGCAATTAAGCCATATAATTTAAGTAACACCTGATTTGAGTATTTCAACCAGAAGTAGTGCTTGATCCAATGCACTATTCTCGTCAGAGCCAGCAGTGGCGTCCTTTACACTGGCAATATTTGCTCCAATCTCATGTATTCCTACTTGAAGTAGGAGCACGTATAGACCTGGTAACGAGCAAGCCCATTCACTTTTTCGAGCCATCTCCATTTGATTTTCTGTTACGTTCAATCATTTTTACATCACACTATACGTGCATTTTTACAATAGAATTTTCTCGTGAAAGCAATATTTCTTACTGTATAAATAATATGATCTACAATACATGACATGAGTAATGAAAATAATATGTATGTATAAAGTTATATAATATAGTGTATTTTTTTATAGGATTCCTTTGCAAATGCTACATTTACATATTTTATGTATACGAGATGTGCAGTACTAAGATCTAAAATAGCAGATTTGTACTTTAAAGTTCGATTTTTTATAAATGTTTCCGCATGTATTTAATATTCCCGCTAGGATGTACAAGAACGTCTCCTTTTACACAATTTCTTTTGTCTTTCTGTGAGAGTTAGTCCATTTAACATGGGCGTTCTGCAATATCTAAGATCACCTACATATATTTACAAATATCGTTAAACATAAGTTTTTATCGAATTTTGCATCTACTTGGACAGTTTTAAAAATGTGTTACGGAATCTTCCTAATTTTCCTCAGAATATTTATGTGATTGCAACTGCCGGAATTATGTAAAGACGTGGGCATTTGTTATACTTCTAAAAAATGTATAAAGTTTGATAAGAAATTTATCGATTTCACTCGTTTTTAACAACCAATAAAGTCTACATAAAATGAAAATATAAATAGCTGAACTTGTTAAACGTTACTTTTAGATTTGAGCGAACAACACATGAGCCTTGAGGTTTTGAGAGAATTATTTATTGATTTATTTAGTGGCAAAAAAATTGGTTGTCTGTGAAGTCTGTTTACAAACAGTAATTTTACGTGATAACGATATAGCATTGATAAAAAATGTTGTAATAAACAATGCACGCTCGGCCCACGCGGAACGTCACAACGTCGTCGTTTATCGATTTATAAGATATTACTCTTCTGGCACATCTATTGGCCCACCTTAGAGTTTAGGTTTCGATGGCCCCTACCGAAATATTATTACTAGATTGAACAAAAACTATTGACGCAGTTTTAAACCTGGTACTTTTTACCATCTTTTTCGATCGTAATGTTTTTATTTTGAATTCAGAATACCACACGACATGGAGCTACGCCTAACAAGTCGGGTATGCGCCTTGATGAAGGCACTTGATTATTGAATAAAAAACATGTTCAATTTAATAACGCGTGTTGCCTCCATAGGCTTCTACCACAGCTCTCATACGATTAGGCATAGAGTTTATCAACCGCTCTATGAAATTTTGGGGGGTCA